>VDFB02074031.1:0-15207 GCA_007258455.2 Sequoia sempervirens | reverse complement strand
GAGGGCTAGTGTTGGGGGTGGAGCCCCTGGTTCACCATGTGACCTTGGCTGGGGATAGGCAGTTGGGTGGATGACCGGAGCTGCAGTTGCACGGGGCTTGTAGGGGTTGAGCTCGGAGCGACAGTGCTGATGGGTGGCACCGTTGGGATAAGCGGCCCTCTGGTGGCCGCATGGTGGTTGGTGGGCGACATGGAGAATTTATACGGGGAGTGCTGATTTTTTCAAAAAAAATCAATTTTTTTATTTTTGTTTTTATTTTTGTTTTAAAATTGTGCCTCGTAACGCATGTGGGGGAGGTCGTACGACCCTCCAGGCAAAACAAATTTTCCTTCCGGACCAACTGCTTAGAAATTGATGAAAGAAAGGGCGTTCTTAGGGTTTTTGGCCATTGCGAATGCGATGGTGACCTTTGTTTGTGCCCAAACTACTCCAAAAAAATGGCTACCTCTAGAGCTTGCAAAAAATCCCCCAACTTGAAACCCTCATAGATCTGGAAAATGATGACCAAAATATACAAAATAAAAGCCAATCCTAACTTTTTTCTAGTGCTATGAATCCAATGGCAAAGCTCGATCTGATTCAAAATGCCTCATAAATGAACTCAAGGCATGATACCCTCGAGGAATCCTGAACAAACTCTGTAATGATTTTCTCAAAGAATCTGAGAAGGGGTTGCAAATTGAGGCTCTGATACCATATTAGAAACCAAGATCTAAAATGCAAACAAGAAAATCCTTCCACAAAAGAGAAAAATAGAAAAAGCAAAGCTTTGCAAAAAGATGTGTAAAATATTATATTCAGGAATACAATAATTACAATAGATAATTTGCTTTATAAAAGAAAAGATGCATAACCCTAATCTTATCTTGAGCAACAAGATAGCTCAATAAGATAATGATGAGAATAATTAACCTAGGAATTAAAATATTACCTAAGTAAAGTTATGCAAGTGTAATTAAATATTAATTACACCAACATTTTTGTTGTTTAAAGTGTATCATACAAATGGATTGTGGAATCAATATGCTCTCTAATCATAATGTTTGTGGGAACCAAGGTTAAACATTTATGTGGCTTTATGAAGGAGTTTTACTATTTTATCATGGATATGAAAGAAAAAGTGCATGCATTACTAAAAGTGGCATTTACAATAGAGAATGATAAAATCAACAAATATGCTAAAATGTTGCAATACATGATATTTGTATAAAGAGGAAAATAAGGACTATTAGATAAAACAGGCTATTCATGATTTTTAATTATTATACTGTGCTGTAGAAAATTGGACCCTCTTGAGAAAAGAGACAATTTCATGCATTATTGGACCCACTTTTGAGTCCCTTCACATCATCTATCCTTCAAAATAGCATTTATAGGCCCCTTAGACCCATTATTTTTTATCGAGAGGCCCGTTTTACATGAGAAATCACATAAAACCCAATAAACAACATTTAATTATCGCATATCCTAAAAACCCACATTCAAAAGGTAGTAGTGGGACCCATTCGCCACCTTGGGCGAATGAGTCCCCTTTGAAGGAAAATTCAAATTTAGGTGGGAATTTCATTAATTTAACTTTAATTTCTAGTGAATGTTGGCCTCTTAGGTATATATAATGGGAAAATAAGGTGTTTCCAATAGATACTCATCTCAAGTCATTTCACATATCTTTTTATCTTTTTGTCATGTTTAAAGAGAAATTCCTAAAAGTCAAGTCTTCCACAATAAGTCTCATTAGCAAAAGTTGAAGTTTTAGGACAACAAACTAGGGTTATTGCAGGTCTTGAAGCTCACTCTTCTTGTCAAGATCCAGCATTGCAAAGGGTTGATAATGGATTCCTATGGTGAATCATGAAGAAATCTAGGGTGAAGAGGTGCAACTAGCCACCAAATCACACCTAAGGACTTGGTGTCATATTGATTCCATCTTCCATTTTCACTCTCTCTTCAGATTAAGGTTTGCATTTTTTTTTATCATTTGCATGTCATTTAATTCACATTTTTCATGTGTTGTAAGGTTTATAGGTTTGATATCTTGCATCATATCAATCATCTTTGCATTTCTTATTTTAGAACAATAGAATAGGACGTTTGTCATATTTCATCTTTTCCTAGTATTTAACATATCTAAGGCTAGGTTTTATGCATATTTTTCTCCATTCAAGGTTTAATTACCTAAATAGGGGTTTGACCAATGCAAACCCCCCATTAGACAAACAATTCTAAGTTGTTTTGTAGAAATTTTCCAAGATCTTGAGTTGGGTTCCCATCAGAAAATGTTATGCAGGTGTCAAGGTGTAGGAAAAAAACTTTGAAGTTGAAGAAATTTAAAGTAGATCGATTCACCATGCATGGAAAATGAGTCCCTCCTGAGGTGCAGATTTGAGTCAGTTGTAGATCTAGGTTCCCGACTAATAGAAAATAGTTTATGTGCAAAAAATCCTTGATCTATGACTAATTTTCGCAAGGTGGTGAATGAGTCCCAGTCAGCTCAAATTCAAAATTCATCAATTTTCTAGATTCACTTCCACTCATCTATAGTACCCCAAGTACACACATTCTGAAAAGCAACCTTTCGTTTAGTTTAACTTGCATTTTTGTTCATTCTTTCAAGATTTTTGCAAACAACACTATGTTTTCAAACATAGCATAGATCTTAGTTTTGAATTCATAATCTATTATATAGATTAATTACTTGCATTTAGTTCACTTCATTTAGCTTAGATAACATCACATATAGGGGTATGTGTAGGATCATCATGGAAAATAGGCCCTTAAGGGCAAACAATTTAGGAAAAATTAGAGTTAGCAACTTGGTCAGGAAACATTTGAATAAGTTATCTATATTATTTCAAAAAATATATACAATATAATCTGAAATGGCTCCAAACTCAACAGTCTCTGATTTCTGTGTTGAAAATCTATTTGAAAATTTGAAATTGCAGTACTTTAAATTTTAGGGGGAAAAAATATAGGTGTCCTGGTCAATTCACCCTAACCACAATAAAATGATAATATCTTTTTATAATATTTTAGAAATAAGTAGTGGACTCATGTCTAGATGTGATGCATATTTTTTGTAATTTCTTCCAAGTAAATAATTAATTATGATTTTTTTATTACAAAATTTAAAAAAAATATAAAAACTTGGATGTCCTGGACTCTTTAACTTGGTCAAAACTTCATGAAATTCATTTTTTCTTTTTTTTAATCCCATAGTATGCAAACAATAGAATGTGATGCATGTTTTGGATTCCAAAAATGTGATACCATTTGAAAGCTATAAATGTTTTTCAATCAACCTATCAATCAGAACTTTAGTTGTAATTCAAATAGAAAATGAATAATAATTATTTATTAAATTCAAAGTAAAGCATAATTCATATTGGTGGAAAGTTGATAATCTCCTTTAAAACCCCTTTTCATTTCATCAATTTTAGGTTAAAAAAAAGTCATCAACCACATACCCTACAAATACCCATCATATCGCCACTTTTTAGCCCATCATGATCTTGCACATACCCATAGCATAATTTGAATGAACCCTATAGAATTTTTGGCCTAACTCTCTCCTTTTAGGTGAAAAACACTACAAGAGTTAGAGAAGTCCTAAGAGCCAAAAATCGTCGACTCATTTTGGTTAACCCACATTAGTGAACATTTCCTTTCTGATTTCCATTGCATATTGCATACTAGGTTTAACTCGTGTCAACATTACATTAGGATTTGTCTTGTTTTTGCATCCTACAATTTTAAAAATTGCATTAGTGAAAGCATTCTTTAGATTTCATTATGACATTTTATTTTATTCAATCATTCATACATTCTACATTTGCATTCTTTATCTACATTGTACAAACTTGAAAATCTCCAGAAAAGATGAAAAAATGAGAAAAATATTAAAAAATTCCTCTTCTGGGACTCATTCACCACCTAGGATGAATCAGTCCCACTATAGTTATGCATCAACATTTCCAGATTTTAGTTTCCTGCATTGCATCTTTTTGTTTTCTGTAATTATATATCTGTTACAATTTAATATTTTATGTTCTTTTCATGGAATTCATGGATAGTTTTAGATCTTTCAAAATTTCCTTTTCCATTTTCATTCCTAGTTCTTTTAGATCATATTCATTGATACATAAAGACACAAAAATGGAAACATCAAACCATCCCTTCAAACAAATAATTCAAACTAGAAACAACATCTCATCCAAGCCTCTTAGTAGTGATGATGTTGAAAAGTTAGATAAAGTTCTTCAGGAATTCCTCTCACTCACTTCATCCTCTAATTCTTCCAATGAGAAGCCTAAAATCCTTAATGCTAAAGTCCCCCTCAAACCTTTTTCTTGTGAAGACTTTTATTTGTTAGATGAATCCCTCCAAGACTTCATCTCACATAATTCATCCACTAAGGTTTGTGGTGACCAACTCATGAGACCGAATGTTAACACCTCTAATGCTTCTCTTCAACATTTTAAACCAGTTGACAATGATTTACCCCTCAAGCCTTTTAGTTGTGATGATTTTCATTTGATAGATGAGTCTCTTTAGGATTTCATCCCACCCAACTCATCCACTTTGGTTTGTTGTGAGACCTCTAACATCAAGGACGTTAATGCAATTCAAATTAAACTTATCCTTAACCCACCCTCACATAAACTTATCCCATCTAATTGACCCTAGTATACTCTATACCCCCTAAAACCAACATATTACAACAATCTAGTAATGATATTGTTGCTCATACATATAACACCCTAAATAACCTGCAATCATCACAACCAACCCCACCCTCTTTACCCTTACCTAATCCACCTAGTGCTCCTCCATATAGCCCACACACAAAGGATTATGATCTTGTTGAACAATTAAAGAATACTCTTCCCAAAATTTCCCCTTGGGATTTGCTTCAAAACTCACCAAATTATCACAACATTCTTCAAACAGCCCTAAGCCAAATCACAATTCCTCCTGGTACCACTTCGAATTATGTGATGACTCTCATCCACAAAAAGAATCTTGACATCACTTTGTATCAACATGAGCTCCCTCCTTTGGAGTTACATAAACAACATGATGCCTTTATGATAATTGCTCAATTCAATCACATAGGTATCAAATGCACTCTCATAGATAATGGTTCTACCCTTAGTGTGCATAGTGTGACTCTCCTTGATGGATTAGATGTTGATAGGTCACAAATAATACTTGATTTCATCTCCATTCTAGGATTTGAAAATACAACAAAACAACTGCTTGGGATAATTACTTTTCCTATTACGGTTGGGGTGGCTACTTTGCAAACTCCTATCCATGTCATGCCTTAAGATCTTTCGTATAATCTTCTTTTAGGCCGACCATGGATTCATGAGATGAATTTTGTGCATTCAACCCTTCATCGCATCATGAACATATCTATCAACTTGAAATAGACCTGAAGCGTGAAAGTTGCTTGCACCTTGAAAAATTGGTTACAAGTCCTTTGAAACCATTAATTCCAACATCCAACATAGACCATCTTCAAATTGAGAAAAATGATAAGGAATCAGTATCTAAATTATTTGGTGACAATTGGGGATCCTTAGAATTCACACCCTTGTTTATGGGTGAATACATACTCACACAAAAGAAAGATGAGAAACAAGAACAACCAACAATCATGTCCACTCAAAATTTTGAACAATCCTTTCAAACATCTATCTCCTATAATTTGGATTACAATGCAACATACACAACAAATTTTGATGAGATAGATTATCAATCCCCACCTACTCTGCACAAAATGAAAAGACTCTATGGAAAAGGCTATAAATCTATGAAACAATTAGGGTATACTAGAAAAGGGTGTGGAAAACATGAGCAAGCTATCCATGTCCCTATTGGACCTAATACACAAGAGAAAAAAACTAGATTGGGATATTATTTTTCTAAAATGACCAAAGCTACTCAGCAACCATATTTGAACATTAATGCTTTAACATGTCACCCACAACACAAACTCACAATCAAACATCCTAATTTGCTCGATATAACCTTACCACCTTTGTGCAAGTATGTTGATAGTGATGAGGCTTTGAAAAAAATGTTAGGAATTTATGATAAAACATCCTCACTTACATGAAAAATATTCCTCATGCCATGACTATTATTGAGCAAGAAGCAAGTGATATCATTGCAAAAAATTTGAATCTAAAAGTCCTAAATCCAATGCACTCTCTTTGGGAGATACAATTGATGTGCCAATGGACATTAATGATGAAAAACAAGAAGACACTACCACTTGAATTCATTATTTTCCTAAAAAAATTGGTTGGAAATATTCTAATATGCCAAGAATTGACCCAAAAATTGTGATGCATAACATTGTCCTTACTAAAAATGCTAAACCCATTAATCAAAAGATCATAAAAATGAATCCTAACATAGCCTTGTTTGTTAAAGAGGAGCTCAAAAAACTCCTTGATGTAGGCTTTATTATACCTATTTATTATTCTCCTTGGATCTTAAACATTGTCGTAGTTACAAAACTCAATAATCGTATTAGGATATGCACAATTTTTGAGACTTGAATAAAAACTCTTTAAAAGATGATTTTCCGCTTCCTAATATAGACATGATCATGGATTCAACTACTAGACATGCTTTGTTGTTATTCATGGATGGATTTTTTGGTTATAATCAAATCCTTATTAATCCTCACAATCAATATAAAACTTCCTTTACAACTATTTGGGGAACATTTTGTTGGGTTGTGATGCCCTCTAGTCTAAATAATGCCAGTGCAACTTATCAACGTGCAATGACATTAATATTTCATGGTTACATTCCCAAAATTTTGGAAGATTATTTCGACGATATCATAACTAAATTGTTAACATAACAAGACAATGTAAATGTCCTTTCCAAAATATTTGAATGAATATGCAAATAAAATATGTGTTTGAATCCAAAAAAGTGTCTCTGGCATAGATAGTGGAAAACTTTTGGGTTTGTCATATCTCATAGAGGAATAGAGGTGCACACAAAGAAAATTGATGCAATCATTAAAATGCCACCTCCTCAGAATATTTCTTAGTTGCGCACATTACAAGGTCAAATTCAAGCTATGCATCATTTTGTTACATATTTAGCCAATTTTACATTACCTTTCATGCATATCCTAGAAAAGGGTGTACCATTTGATTGGGATGATGATTGTAAATAGGATTTTGAGAGTCTAAAGGAATACCTAGCCACTCCACCTATTTTACAACTTGTTGTGCCACATAGACCATTTATCTTAGACATCGTTGCATCAACCCATGCTCTTACAACATTGTTGGCTCAACACATCCCATGACGATAATGGTAAAGAACACCCTGTTTATTACATTAGCCGCACCTTAATTGATTATGAAACATGATATTCACCAATTGAAAAACAATGTTTGGCTCTTGTATTCGCTACTAGTAATTTGTGACATTATTTACTAAATTTTGAAATACAAGTTATCACAAAATTTTATCCTCTTAAATATCTTTTCAACAAAACAGATCTCTCGGGACACTTAGCTAAGTGGATGATGTTGTTAACTGAGTTTGACCTTAAATTTTTGTCACAAAAATCAATCAAAGGCCAAGCCTTAACCGACCACTTAGTTGATGCTCCTTCTACTTTTGCTTTACCTACTCATGATTCATTTCTTGATGATCATGTATTAACAGCTAACGTTAAACCATGGGAGTTATTTTTTGATGGATCTAATTGTAGAATAGGTTTTGGTGATGGAGTGGTACAAATTCCACCCGATGGAAAACCTATTCCCTTAGCCTATTGATTAAATTTACTATGCACAAATAATACAGCTGAGTATGAGGCATTGATCACAGGTTTGCAAGCTACTTTATCACTAAACACTAAACATATCAAGATCTTTGGAAATCCGCAATTGGTCATCAAAAAAATAAATTGTACATATCAAACTAAACATGACAAATTATCAAAATACAAAGATATTATAATGAGACTATTAGAAAATTTTGATTCATTCACCATTTATAACATCCCACACAAAGATAATCGACATGAAGATGCAATGGTGAGTGCAGCTTCTCTCATATCCCCACACTATCCTTCCACAAACTTCACCTTCGTTATCCATCCCATCATGAAACCTTCGATCAATACTTCGTTAGAAGACATTTTGGTGATAAATCAAGATGCTTTTTGTGAATGGTACAATACAATATACAACTAATTGAAAGACGGTACCATTCCTGAACCTACCACAATGAATAATCAAAAATGTTTACGTAAACTCATGGCTAAATATGTGATCCTTCCAAATGCATTGTATAGAAGATCTTCTAATGGTCTCCTATTACGATGTCTTAAATATTCTTAAATCCTTTTAGTGCTCGAACAGGCTCATGTTGGTTCCTATGGACATCATTTTCGAGGTCATTCATTAATGCAAAATCTTATTAGTATGGGTTATTATTGGAGACATATGGAGAAGGATTGTTTCACCTATATTAAATGATGTCACAAATTCCAAGGAAATAGCAATTTGATTCGCACTCTTGTTGCTGAGCTCCATGCCAATGTTCCCATTTGGCCATTTTTCAGTATGGGGGTTGGATCTTATTGGAAAATTTTCACTGCCTTCTTCTATTGGACATACATTTATCATAACCACAATAGACTATTTAATGAAATGGGTGGAAGTTATTCCCCTCCATTCTACAACTGCTAAAGCAATTTTTCATCTCATCTTAGACCACATAATTGCTCGCTTTGGACTCCATTCTACAATCATTTCAAACAATGAAACTCCATTTAAGAATAACAAAGTTAAAATATTTCTTGAAACATTCAACATTCAACATCGCTTTTCTACACTATATTATCCGAAATCCAATGGACAAGCTAAAAATACTAATAAGCTTCTTGATCAAATCCTCAAGAAAATTGTCACCAAGCATCATAAAGACTGGCATATTCAACTATCTTATGCACTTTGGGCTTATAGAGCTAATGTTCGACCATCCATAGGAAATACCTCTTATAGCCTTGTTTATGGCACTAATGTGATTATGCCCTTGGAGTTAGAAATTCCTACTTTGCGCATTGCTCTCCAAGATATTATTGATGATGACACTTATACAGATCAATGCTTACATCAACTTGAGATGCTCGATGAATATCGCATTAATACTCTTGAACATCTCCAAGCCCACATCAAACAATTACAACGCAAGAACAACATTCATTGCATCCCTCATTTGTTTTGCAAGGGAGATTTTGTTCTTATTGAAAACCAATGCATTATTAGTGCTTACAATGAAGATAAAGATAAGTGCAACCCTAATTGGTTGGGACCTTACATAATTGATACCAATTATAAGTTTGGTGCTTATCTCTTAATGTAGCTTGGTGGAACACCCATTAAGGAACCCATTAATTCCACACATTTGTTTGAGTATTATCTCTATCCCCTTTGAATAGTATGATTGATACAATAATGTTGTTTAAAGTTATTTGATGTTATTCTAAATAACTATCACATTGCTTCATTCTTGACATCTAATTTTGTGTTTGTATTGAACACTAAACTAATGATTTAAATTCAAAATTGCTTTAGGATCCATACTATTCACATTCCTATTGTGTTAAGTTAGATCCTTATTAGTGTATTTAATTTAACACATTATTTTCTCATTATCACTATTGTATCTATGCTATAACTGAAATATGTTTTACTCTAGATCACATCAATCATGTTAAATCATGTAGCCATTAGTTAAATACTTTTACCATAAGTCATTTAATTAATCACGTAGCATTTAACATCATCATAAAGAGATACATCATCATAAAAACAAATGTGCATGCCTATATAGATAAAAATTTTATATACATCTCCATATCATATACAAAATCATACTAGTCTATGAGAACTAGACCCCTCAGGATCTGGCACTTGTGATCTGGTCCCTGGTCATCATGAGACAGTAGAGTGTGATTGTGATCACAAATTTCCAAGTCTAAGTGAATACTCCAAACCTTGTACTCGACCAATAGCTACAAGTCGCTCCTCTACCATCGGATCCATCTCCACTCGTGTTTGTGCCAGCTTTGCACATAGTCTCTCTACCTATGCTAAGGTCTATGTTGTTTTTAGTACACTCTCAGCTCGATGAAGTCATCTCCTCATGCTCTCATATGGGTATGTACAGGATCATGATGGGCCAAAAATTGGCAATATGATGGGTATGTGGCCGACGGCTTCTTTTTTACCCAAAATTGATGAAACGAAAAGGATTTTTAAAAGAGATTCTCAGCTTTCCACCAATATAAATTATGCTTTACTTTGAATTTAATAAGTAATGATTATTTATTTTGTATTCAAATTATGACTAAAGTCTTGATTGATAGAATAATTGAAAACCATCTATAGCATTCAAACAATATCACATTTTTTGAATCAAAAACATGTGTCACATTCTATGGTTCTCATAGTGTAGGATTAAAAAAAGAAAAATTGAATTTCATGAAGTTTTGACCAAGTTAAGGTGGTCAAACATACGAGTTTTCTATATTTTAAAGTTGTAATAAAAAATCATAATTGGATCATTTTACTTGGAAAAATTACAAAAAATATGCATCACATCCGCATATTGAGTCCCTTCTACTTATATCTAAAAATATTATAAAAAATATTATCATTTTATTGTGGTTAGGTGGCTCTATTGCATTAATCTTACTTCTTTATTTTTTCCTGTACCCTATAATTACCGTGATTGAGTTTCAAATTTCACCAACTAGATTTGTTTTTTTCAAACCTAGTAGTTTAGGAAACTGGCTATCCACTCTTGCTACAGATTCTATTCTTACATATTTTTGAAATAATATATATAACATATCCAAATTTTGGCGTCAAATTGCCTAACTTTTGATTTTTCCTCGATTTTTTATCACTTATGGGTCATTTCATGATGATCCCAGACATACCCATATGCCACTGTGGAGCCCTTTACAAAAGGTCCGAGTGACTTTGGCTCCTCCTTGGAAAACTGTAAAGGCCATAGTTAGATCCATCTCCTCCTCGGCTAATGGATGTAAGCACTATCTATGTGGTAGCCTGATGATAGAACTCTCACTAGTTTCTCATCGCTCCTACAAGATAGATAATGTACACAATTAGTAACACATCATCATGATATATATATCTAAATAAAGTAGATAAAACTAAATGGATAAGTGTAAATTAAATATCATCACCTATGTCTCCAGTTGAATGAATAATGTCAACCTCATCCTCTTTGGGGGGCATCGAGGATGTGCTAGCCTTTCTGACTCTAGGTGTTGATGTTTTCTATAGCTACTTCCCGTGATATGGTCCTGTAAGTACATTAGGACTCTCCATGATCGTATTGATCCCCAATAGCTACCTCATCACTCTCTATCAAGGGTGCCTCATCCTCATAAAAATCATCATCCTCTCCTCCATCTTGGTCCACATAATCAAGATTGGCCTCAGGTTGGTCCTCCTCATTGATCACATCTGTAAAAATATTTGTTGCCCTATATCGTACCTCCTCTACTCTATCCTTTGGCTCATCACCCTCATATGGTGCTAGTCCCACATCACCTATAGGGAAATCCATGGGGAACATAGGATGTGGTCATGCATATGACCACCACTCCTCATGTTTGTCTATGCTACTGACATCATCAACGTTAGATGCTGGTGGATAGTCGTGATCTGAATCATTGGAATCACTCTCACGAACATGATCTATAGTCAGTTGAATAGTATCACCTGGCCTCCAAGCACTTTGTATTGATCATCTAATGAAGGGGCATGCCCTCAATGGTGTCTACACCTATCCAAACTGTCACATGACTCACCCGTAATAGAAAGGTTATACAACATAGTCATGCCTCCCTACTAGATACCTATCCATCTACATCCTCCATAACTATCCTACTAGATCTAGGCACTGTAAAGCGAGTATATAAGGTCTCCAAAGGTTCTCATCCTCCTCCAACCAGTCAAATCTCACCCTCCAAAAGTGTAAATCCCCATACTTCCACAAGCGTCACAAAGGATAGCTAAATACTAGTGGATATCCTACAACTATAGCATAAGGTAATTTGTCAAACCTAGTAGATGTGATATGCTCAAGGCACCACACCTGTAGAAGTGTACAATGGACCATACTTTTGATCTCTCAAAATATAAACCAACCAAGGTAATAATACAAGTGTGCTAAAATGTATCAACCCTAAGCATAGACTGTCCTTTGCTCGTACATCCCCCGTATCAAGTGTACCATTCATCCATCCAATTGTGTTGCTCATCTATTTGGATTGAGAACCAATTCCATAGTATTCATCATAATCCATCTGAGCATACGAGCTCACAAATACAACATGGGAAGCTTGATCCACACTCTCACCCTCATCATGTACTGGCCCACCTAAACAATATTGCATATATCTAGATTCTTCTCCTGGAATGACTGATCTCCCTGAAAATATACCCGCTCTCCCCAAATGGGAACTCAAAGAATGCGATGTATGTCCTTGAGAGTGATCGTCACTTCCCTGGTTGGAAGATGAAAGGCACAAGCATCAACATCCCAACGCTCACACAAAGCCATAAGAATGACATCATGGTATCTCATAGGTGGCATCAGATATGCCCTATAGATACCCACTAACTATAGATGCTCTATTTTTGCCACTGATAGTGCTAGCACAAGATCTATAAGAAATGTGAGCTATCTTCCCCCTAGTCGATGTCATGATTAGGCGGGGACCTATCAAAATCATCACAAAAAGCTCTAAATTTCATCTAATATCTTCTATTTTCAAATTATTCATCATGCAAGTGTACTAAAGTTCATCTAGTGTGCTTTTTTAAAGGCCATAGACACTTTAGAACCCTTTTAGGACATTTCACAAAGAAACAGGACACTTCATGAAGAAACGAGACACTTCACGAAGAAATGGGACATTTTGTGAACAAAAGGGATACTTTGCAAACAAATGGGACACTTTGCGAACAAATGGGACACTTTGTGAAAAAAGGGGACACTTTGCAAAAAAAATTCCAAGAACCCTTAATTAACATATCCATGCATTAAAATCATTAAATTATTACAAAATCACAAGGCGAAAGTTGCATAATCGACTTACCTCATAATGCAGAGCTTCCTCATGTGCCACCTGCTCATGAAGATCATCCAACCGTGAAGGTGTGTAATACCGTTTGCATGGAATGTTCTTCTCTCACTCATCACTCTCAAGCTACATGAAAGTAAAATGAAGAGTAAGTGACAAGTTACTTTCTTCTCCTTCTTTAAACCCCTTTTCATCTCTTTTTATTTTTACATATTAACATAAGGCTATTATCTTTTTAAGAACTCATAACGTAGATATTCTTCAAATCAACATAATGGGAGCTAGGGTAATCCATTTTTTACGTCATTTGATCCATTGGAATCATGATTCCACACTCAATATCATCATACATCTATCATTATGTGGCATGGTACTTGGAAATTCCCTATGATATGATGTTTCTTATTTTATGTGGCTAGCTTGCTACCTTTATTCCACCTCTATAAAGCAAGAAAAATCAAGGGGGGCATACATCTACCCTTGAATTGGATTCCTAGGAGTTAGATAAAAGGATTTTTGGGCAATGAATGAATGTGTGTTGCAGGATGTGGTTCCTAATGTTGTGGTTGTGTGGATAACTAGATTGGGGACTTTATTCCCCATATTTTTGAATGAATATCATTTTATGTAATAAGGTGCATCCTTTAGAGTCCTTTAGCTTACATATGCACATAGATTCATATGGGTGCTAAAGTGGGGGATAAATGTTCCATAGAAAATTAGACACTCTTGAGAAAACAGACAATTTCATGCATAATTGGACCCACTTTTGAGTCCCTTCACATCATTTACCCTTCAAACCAACAGTTATAGGCCCCTTAGACCCATTATTTTTTATCTAGAGGATTGTTTTTCTAGAGAAATCGCAAAAAACTTGACAAACAACATTTAATTATCACATACCCTGAAAAGCCACCTTAAAAAAGTAGTAGTGGGTGTTGGTTTTGTTTGACTACAATTAACCAGGTTGGTCTTCTAATCTACCTATGGAATTTCCAATTCCAATCAAGGGCAGCTCGAAGGACCTAGAACAACTGATGAGGAATTTAAAGGCCTCCTACACTTCAAGCTCTGCAAGACCCGAGAGGGTGATCCCTTAATGTGTTTACAATCTCTACACCAATATCATAAACAACATTAACATACAACATATAATCTAAAATTATAGCTCAACATAATAGGATAAAACTAAATTAAATTGGTTGTTTATTAGTAATATCAACTATTTGGAGCATGAGATAATTACAACACAATCCACAACTTGAGATAGTTATTTATTTGCAATTTATAGCAAGCTCAAGACAAAGACAAACAAATACTGAATTATACAAACAAGTAAAACTTGGATCAGTGCCATATATCCATTGGGAGTCAAATTCACAATTATTTAAGGGTTTATGATAGATTTAACACATAACATATAAGATCCTTGATAACATTGCATTACAATCTCATCAGTATGTATTCTAACTCAATACTATTTATCAAATCCTTATACAGAACATACCCACCTATAATCCCATTCAAGAATTTTAATTAATTCCTTGAATTAAAGCTAAAATAGAATCATACACACCATAATAGTGAGATGAATGAAACAACCCTTAAATATTTTATTCAAAGTTCAGATATACATGTACAATGGAGAGACATGAGTTTGAATTTGATATTTCAAATCAAATGCTAGTATTGTTATACAACATTAAATCTCCATGAACTCAAAACCTATTACAGAATGACCTAGAACCTAAATTGCATTTCTCTCTAAAACCATCTGTCTTTACAATTTTCTCTACAACTTTACCTAGACTTGACCAAGACTTGTCTAACTTGCTAACCTATACTTCTAGCCTTGAAATCCTTCTTATATAGAATGAAGGAGCAGACAAGCATTAGGCTAAAAAGTACACATCTCACCAATGGAATGAAGCACCTGGTGATAATCCAAAAATCTATAACAATAGCATCAAAAGTCTCAAGAATTCGACACCATGACCACCACTGATCATCATTAGTCAGTGAAAATATTTGAT
>VDFB02074028.1:0-41688 GCA_007258455.2 Sequoia sempervirens | reverse complement strand
CTTAGAGGTAGTATTTTCCATATTTCATTTAATAACTGGTGAGATTTTCAAAGTTTATTAAATAAATGTGAATCGAATTTCAAACTTATTAATGACTAAATGACATGAGAACTACTAATACATCATAATAAAATTACATTTTTAACTTAGAAGCAGTATTTTCCATATTTCATTTAATAATTGGTAAGATTTTCAAAGTTTATTAAATAAATGTGAGTACACTCAATGTATATTTTATATTTGTTTAGGAGTGTATATTAAATATTATTAGAATAAAACTTATCTATCTAATAAATAACACTTATCTATCTATAATTAATATTTCAATAAAATCTACCCATCCAAATATTAAGGTAGAGATTTTAAAAAATATGCATGTAATAATATAATTTAGCAAGTCAAAAATTACATAAACATCACATTATCAAAAAAGATAAAAAGAAATAAAAGAGATATATATATATATATGCAACATTAATCAAGTATAATAATAACATAATACAACAATCAACAATCACATTACATCTCTAACTATTTCTATTAACTAGATGTTTAAAACAATCAAACACACCTCACGATAAATAAAAACCTGACATCTTATTTTTTAGTTAAGAACAAAACCCTTTTCAATGACACCTAAAAATAATTGAAATGTCATACTACCAAAATAATTGAAATTTCATACCACCAAACAAGAAAAATAATTGAAATGTCATACTACCAAACAAGAATTGAGCTATGATGTACTCGGCTCAACAATCCAAATAGACACCGAATTTTTAATTTCAACTACAAGAAAGATGTACTATTGAGTGATTAATGAAGCAAGCATAGGCAATGGAAGACGAATTTGTTAAAGATGGATCGGTGGACTTCCATGGCCACTCTGTTATCAGAGTTCACACTGGAACATGGAAGGCATCCCTTTTTATAATCGGTGTGTATGACTATGCTCTCTTTTATCAGTGTTTTCGAGATTTTACAAAATTATTACCAACACTGAGAATGCTTCTGAAAAATCTGTGACAGAAAGTTGATAACATCAATGATTGGAATCACATTGAGTACATTGACAAATTGGATTAAAGTAGTTGATTTACACTAATATGAGTCCTCTCTTCTCTCATAGTTTTATTTTTACAGAAGAAATAAGAAATATTTTTTTTTATTTCGAGAGAAAAACAACTCTGATATTCACAGTAATTTGTCTGAAGAGGATATAAATGTTAAGTCTCAAAAGTCAAGCAAATAAGAGGGGATAGAACACAGTTTTTTTTGTTTCTGAATGTGTATCATGGTTGTTCTTTCGGCTTCAGACAAATTCACTGTCAACAATTCACTGTTGGAAAATTCACTGTCAACAATTCACCATCATGACAAATTCATCTTGTGGAAAATTCACCACCAGCAATTTACTGCGACAGATAATTCATCGTATTAACATTTTTTAATATATATTTGCAAGAACTTGGATTTTTTTTGCAAAAGAATAATTTTCACTCCATTAATAATACTAGAATAAAATAAAATATATTGAAAAATGTTTTCATTTTTATTAAATCATAAATCAAAATTTCTAGTTGTATATGCAATGAATTATCCACCGCGATGAATTGCTGGTGGTGAACTTTCCACGACATGAATTTGTCATGGCATTGAATTGTTGACGGTGAATTGTTGGCGGCGAATTTTCCGACAGTGAATTGTTGGCAGTGAACTGTTCTTTCTGAAACTATTGAATAAAATCATATTTTAAGCTGATAATTTGTAACGGATCAGTTAGAACTCATCCTAATTGCCTCCCATTTGGTGTCGGGCTCCTGTAACACTGAGATCCATGTCCTTGTAGATTGTTCTATCAACATGGGCAACCCATTTCTTTTTTGCTTTTGATGAATCTATCTATTCACAGCTGTTTATCTTGATTTCAATCACTACATTTATTTGTTACTCACAGGGGTGGAGATTGCAGAGAGGTTTGCTTATAATGGCATACTGTCAAATTTGGTAACTTATCTCACTAGTGTTCTGAATGAAAACACTGCCACTGCTGCAAGCAATGTGAACATATGGTCAGGGGTACAGGACATATTGCCTTTTTTGGGAGCTTTTGTTGCAGATTCATATTTGGGTCGGTACTGGACAATCCTTGTTGCTTCACTCGTCTATTTGCTTGTCAGTATTCTTTTCCTTCACAAAATCCTTTTACTTTGCATTATTATACATGGGTAGAGTAGTTTGGAACACATTCCTCAGCCAGTATAATGTCTCTGTATTTTATATTAAGTTTGTAGTTGAAAGGCAAAAACTAGAGCTATTTTATGTACCGGCCTCAGCTCATCAGAACACAACAAACCCACAAAGATTCTAATATCATGGTACATCCATTTGAACTAACTTAATGTATAAGTATTAGTTTTGGTTGCTTTCTACCATACATATGTATTTACTAAGACGCTCATATTGAAGAGAGACACGATTACATAAATGAACATTAAAAGACATCACCTAAACATACAGTAACAGAGCACTGAACCCATGCTCTGGGTTGATAGAAGACAGGACAAATAACAAACCCTAGTAGTCTGTTGGTATCTATATGAGCAAATAACGATACGCGTTGCCTAAAAGCCTTGTTTATTCTGATGACAAAGAAGCCATATCTGGTGCATGGGTTAAAAAAAAAATGGGCACCTTGCTGAAGATCCCACTCAGACCTTTTGATTAAGAACCCATATCTGCTAGATGTATGAATCAATAACAAGTGAAGATGATACCGAGCTCAAAAGCTCAGTTTGGTCTTTTGGTTCAGCACCCATATCTGCATGTGTGAATAGATAACAAGGAAAGTGGGTATCTTGCTGAAGACCTCAGTTTGGTCCTTTGGTTAAGGACACATGTCTACAAATTTGGGAGTTCTTGTGAATATAGAAACTGAAAATCATATTCTGAGTTTGTGCACACGTTGGAAATTGACTAAGACGTCCATTTGCTTTTAAAATAGCTGAATAAACTTTCATTTCCCTGTGTTCTAACCATATCCGTTATATGCAAGTAACACGTCATATAATGGAACGTGACAGGGGCTTATCTTGGTGACTCTATCAGCCTCTCTCAGGAGTCTCAAATCCTCACCATGCAATTATAATTCCCAGTCTTGCTCCAGAGCATCACATTTCAAGATTGGGTTTTTTTTCTTCTCACTTTACTTGGTTGTTTTGGGACAAGGGGGTCACAAGCCATGCCTACAGGCCTTTGGTGCGGACCAATTTGATGATGAGAACCCAAAAGAGAAGAAGCACAAAAGTTCGTTCTTTAACTGGTGGTATTTTGGTCTTTGCTTGGGAACCCTTGCAGGGGTCACTGTGCCCACGTACATCCAAGATAATGTCGGATGGGGTGTAGGATTTGGCATTCCTGCCGTTACCATGGCAATGTCATTTCTTGTATTCTTGTGTGGGACTAGGTCTTACTGAAACAAACTGCCTGGTGGAAACCCTCTCACTCGAGTCATCCATGTGTTTGTTGCGGCATTCTTCAAGCGGAATGCCCCTGTTCCTTTCCGAGAACAAAGTCAGTTAGCTTCAATTCAAGAAGTAGAGGTTCTGAAGACAGAGTCAAGAAGACAACTCTTGCAAACAAATAAGTTCAGGTAAACACTCCATGGTACTATTTGCTTTATATCTATTGCTATTATATTCAAGCAGAATGCTACTTTAGAGTTTAGGCTCAAATAATTGCAACAAAGATTGTTTTTGTGTTTTCAAACCGGGCAATGGACCAAATGGGCCATGGTTTACTGACCAGGCTGATGGTGTTGCTAAATGAATGGCATGCCAAACAAAAGGAATGTTGGATGCAATTTCTCGACGTCGCATCTAAACTGAAGAAAGTCGGTGTAGACAGTAATAATATTTGGGAATAATGCTAGTTCAAATTCTTGCATTTCTCATTTGTGTTTAGTTTTGCCATATATACTTTGGAGAATTTTTTTGATGAATGTCCTCGTCTTGTTTTCTCAGGTTTCTTGATAAAGCAACAATTGAAGATGAATTAGACTTTGAGTGCGAAACAACACGCAATTGGAGACTTTGCACAGTTCAACAGGTTGAAGAGGTAAAACTTCTTATAGGGATGTTAACTATTTGGATGGCATGTTTGATGTATGGCATTGTCACTGCACAGTCCTCTACATTTTTCACAAAACAGGGCAGCACAATGGATAGAAAAATTGGTCGAGATTTTATGATCCCTTCTGCAAGTATGCAGTTTTTTATTGGCATACCTATTATGCTATTGGTCCCTGTCTATGACCGCCTCTTTGTTCCAATTGCAAAAAGATTATCAGGGAACGAGAGAGGTATAACATTGCTCCAAAGGATTGGCACCGGTATGTTTTTTTTGGCACTTTCAATGATTGTCGCTGCAGGGATAGAAATTAAAAGGCTCAAGGCAGCAAAGGATAATGGACTCATAGACATGCCCTATGCAACAATCCCAATAAGCGTTCTTTGGCTGCTTCCACAATATGTTCTTTTTGGCATAGCTGATGTGTTTGTAGTGGTAGGAATGCAAGAATTCTTTTATGATCAGATGCCAGACACAATGAAAAGCTTGGGTAGTGCTGTCTATTCGAGTGCTATAGGAGTTGGTAGTTTCCTGAGTAGTATCCTAATTTTGGTCATTGAGAAGGCTACTTGCGGTAAGCAGGAGCATTGCTGGTTTGCAGACAACTTGAACAAAGCTCATTTAGATTACTTTTATTGGCTTCTAGCTTCTTTGAGTCTACTCAACCTGAGCATGTTCATGACCTTAGCCAGCTGTTACAAGTACAAAAAGATTGCATCTACTAACACAGAAAATTCTACCTAAAAGCTAACTTTATGTTATACCTATGTGAGTGCCACTAGCACTTCTTTATCAGTTTTACTGTTGTAATTTGTTATTATATGGGCTAGTAGGTTCTTTCCACATTTATGAACTGGGTTAAGAACCCACAACGCGCATTCTCACATCACACCATAATTTCCATCTAAAACCTATATCAATTATACTGGAACTGTTGGATAGTTATAGTCTTAGAAACGCCAACTTATATATGTAACTAAAAACTTAATTTGTTATTCCCATTTAATGAAAGTGTTTCTTAAACCATAATGGTTCTACAAGGAAAAACTACTCATCTAGGGTTGAATAAGCTTGGTGTGTTGATTCTCTCAAATCTCCCCGTAATCTTGACATGTTAGAATTGTTGAAAACATTTGTCATTCATGCAACCTGCCTCGCATGAGCCTTCAAATGTTTCAGGTCTTCTCAACTTCTAGCCCATAACACCCTGAGACAAAAAGACTAAAACAATTGTTGTTCACAACAAAGATATGAACTAAGGCCAATAACTTAAATTGCATACACATAGAAAGAGAAAACATCTATAGACGCAGGATTCATGAAATAAGAAAAAACTCTCTTTAGAAACCAGACAATATTGTTCGTATCATTCAAAGCTGAAGAAAGAAATCTTCTTGTTGCTAACATGCAGATTCCACCCCCAGGAGAAAAACCCCAAAAACTCCCCAAATAATGGAGAAGAAAAGCCAAAAATATCAACTATCAGATAGACAGTCACGCCAAGCCAAAAAAGGAAGTAACGGATTGATAGAGGAGCCAACTATCAACCATTACACATCAGCCAGTCAGGGACATAATCGATAGTTACATCATCTTCCCGGCCTTTAAAAAGGTCTGAACCTCCTGGTTCATAAAAAGAAATTTGCATTACCACAAGCAGTTTGATCTTCAAAGTATTTGTTGGGATTCCTTGACACAAACTGAACTATCATCCAAGCTTCCAACCCATATTTTTCTAGGTATGGGAGTCCAATGATGATTCCACCATTCAGTTGGACCGATAAAGCTAGGCAAAGTCCCCATACATAACCAATAAAATAATCACTACTGCAATTACTAGTAGACTTGAAATTCTTTCCCTTGCTCCAATCACACTTCACATCACTCCTCTATACTGGGTAAGGCAGTTACTTTGAACTGAAATTTCAATTGCATTCTTGGAAGATATTTGTTGATTGTGCTTATATTCCCACAACTCACTATCTCCTTGAGAATGAAGGTACAGTCAACTAAAACTCTAACACCTGTTTCCGAGGTGCACATGTAATCTTGTTAGTTGAATTAGTTGCAGCTCTACATCAATTTTTGATTGTATCTTGTTCTTCAAATCATTTACCTCTTTTTCTTCTTGATTTTCCTCCAACTCTCTTCTTGGTGGAGCTAGAATTTTGTTTTTTTCTTCAAGCTCGAACTTGGCCTCTGCTAGAAGAGACAAAGCTGCCACTTCAGATGCTCCTTCCTCTTTCCATGGTTTTAATAGTATTTTCCTTCCTTCATGTTGGACCTCATAGGTGTTCTCTCTACCTCAATGGATTACATTCTGGTCATACTGCCAAGGTCTACCCAACAACAAATGGCATGCATCCATCGGTACCACATCACAAAGCACTTCATCCACATATGGACCAATTTTGAAGGGAACAAGGCAAGATTTATCCACAAGTATACTATGATCCTTTTTTAACCAAGAAATCTTATAGGGATTATATTTTGGAACACAAGCAGTTGTAGTTTGTTAACCATTTTTGTACTCACCAGATTATCAATAGATCTGCCATCTATGATCACCTTACATACCTTGTCCTTACATTTGAATTTTGTTCAAAAGATGTTCGTCCTCTTCCAATGAGCTTCAAGGGTTCCTTTGTCTCCAGATATCCAAGTTTTTCTCAATATCAAGTTCTCTCCTGACTCAGCTTCAGCTTCATCAATACAAGGTTCTTCCTCTTGGGCTACCATCACCCTTTTAGGATTTTGAGGACAATCTACAGCCTTGTGGGCTTCATCACAAATAAAGCACTTCATGGGCTTCCACTCTCCGGGAGGTAGTTGTCCTTGACCTCTACCTCTAAAGCCTCCCTTTCCTTTGAAGTCGGCCTTTACATTCTTGCCTTCTTTTGACTCTCCACTTATGGTAGTTTCCAAAGAAACCTCTTTATCTCTATTTTGTTGGCTATCATCCCTTTTACTCACTATTTTATTTTTCCGTTTAGTTTCTCCTCTGCCTTTAAGGCATATTCATAAGCTTCATCCATCGTAGGTACTTTCAACAATGCGAGCTCATCTTGAAGTTGAAATTTTAGTCCATTGACATACCTAGCTGCTATCTGCCCGTCACTTTCTTGTATATTTGTTCGAATTTGAAGCCTCATGAACTGTTCAGTATAAGCCTGTACTGACTGATCCTTTTGTTTCAGATTTTGAAATTCTTTAAACAATTTATGTTGGTAGTCAGAGGGAAAAAACCGAGCTCTCAAATGTTTCAGCATCTTAGGCCAAAGCCTAATCTTATTTTTTCCTTCTTTTCTTCTCAAAATCTGCACATTCTCCCACCATAGGGCTGCATGCGACTTCAACTTGGATGCGGCGATTTTCACTCTTTTCAGATCATCCTCATCAATATCCTCCATGTCAAAGTACTTCTCCAACTCTTGGATCCAGTCTAGAAATAGATCAGGGTTGAGCTCACCTTTAAAATCTGAAATATCCACCTTTACGTTGGAACTTTGTTTAGTCAATGCTTCAATAAGCCTCTCTATAGGGTCTAAAACCCTAGCAGCATTTACTAAGTTTTCTGGTTCTTCTTCGGACTCGTCCATTTGTAATCTAGTCTCAAGGGCCTCTAGCCTTCTAAACGCTTCACCAATGTTTCTTCGAGGGCCTGCATTCCTCCTGCCCCTTCTTCCCCAATTCACACGAACTCCCCTCTGGGCCATCATGGTTTGCTCTGATACCAAAACTAATGCAGATCGAACCTCTGTTCCTGCACCCGATCCTTCAAATGTTTCAGGTCCCTTCTCAACTTAGCCCATAACACCCTGTAGATAAAAGACTAAATAAAGGCACAACATTGTTGTTCACGGCAAAGATATGAACTAAGGCCAATAACTTAAATTGCAGACACATAGAAAGAGAAAACATGGATAGATGCAGGATTCATGAAATAAGAAAAAACTCTCTTTAGAAAATAGACAATATTGTTTTGTATCATTCACAGCCGAAGGAAAGAAATCTTCTTGTTGCTAACATGCAAATTCCACCCCTAGGAGAAAAAACCCAAAAACTCCCCAAAATAATGGAGAAGAAAAGCCAAAAATATCAACTCAGACCCGCCCAAAAAGGAAGTAACGGATTGATAGGGAGCCAATCACAACCATTACACATCACTAGTCAAGGACAAAATCGATACATAAATAATCATGATATTGCAAATCCTTTGATCCAAGTTTGGTATTGCATATCATTGTTCAATTTGTTTAGCAAGAATGCTCACATTCATTGCTCTGATTGCTAAGAAGATATTATTACTTCAACCAATGAACATTAGAATTAAAATCTTGACAAACAATTCTATATAGTCTATATTTAATTGTCTATTTTGAAAATTGTTAAAATATTCTTTATCTTTTTTCTATTGGTTCATGTTGTGAACGTAATGCAAAAATCAAGATTTTTTTTTTTCTAAATTATGTGCAATGCAATGCATTTAATTCATTGAATCAAATTTCAAACCTATTAATGACTTGAATGACATGAGCACTATTACATACATCATAATAAAATTACATTGTTGACTTAAAGTAGTATTTTCCATATATCATTTAATAATTGGTAAGATTTTTAAAGCCTATTAAATAAATGTGAGTAACATTTATCTATCTACAATTAATATTTCAATAAAATCTACCCATTTGCATTAAATATTAAGGTAGAGATTTTAAAAAATATACATGTAATAATATAATTTAGCAGGTAAAAAATTACATAAACATCACATTATGAAAAGGATAAGAAGAAATATAAATATATATATGGAGTTATTATACTAATATATATTTGTATCATTGATTTTTTTTTGCAACATTAATCAACTATAATAATAACATTATACAACAACAAACAATCACATTACACCCCTAACTATTTTTATTAACTAAATGTTTAAAACAACAAAGCACACCACAATTGGCGAACCACACAAATGCGCCTCTCATTTAAAAGAATTCTAATATGAATTATTTCCTTCCTATTAGAGAGCATTTTTTTTATCTTGTGTCCATGTGCTCTCTTCCTAATGGGATACCATCTTCATCAATTCTTTGGATGGTAAATAAATTATGGCTGGATTCCTATTCTCTGATGATTCGAATATGAATGTTTTAAGATTTTAGAATTGTTTTGGCAATTAAATTATTAGTAGTTTTTCTTTTTTTTAATCTACAAAAGTAGAAATTGACAGTTGTATACGAGAAAAAGTTGGTTTTTCAGTTTTTTTTAAAAGAAAATATATATGTCTATAGTCTCTTGGATCTATGAATTTTTGTGAGAAGTCTCTAATAGGATTTAAATTAACAGAGCTAAGAGAAGTATTAATTCAATATACTAAAGATGTTAACAACTAAAAGCATTTGTAGGTTCTTAATTGTCTTCAATTGAGGAAGCAAGTTAAGATAAAACTTATTTGCCTAAAGAAACTTAAAAAGAAAGATGCAATATTGATATTACACCAACAATCTTAGAGGGATAGAATACATAATATTCATTTGTGGCATTTTAGAGAGACAATTGTGAACCATCTTTTACATAATTATTAATCATAAATTTTCTATTTACTTGACGTCAATAGAATTTCTTTACTCAAAAAGAATTGATTTAATATCATCTTGTAAATGAAAGATTTTTCATCTTTGACATCAATTACTAAATTTGTTTAATTCAAGTAAATCACCTTCTTTTCCTTCATCAAACACCATTCTTTTTTTAGATGCATTAAAAATGTCACATCCCCACATTCTTTTTTTAGATGCATTAAAAATGTCACATCCCCACATTAGCCTCCATGGTGGATGACTGTGAAGAAAAACAAACAAAATCAATGTAAAGAGACCATGTGCATATGGAGGGAACGTTCAGCAAGGGTGAAGGAGGTACCGTGTCACTAATAAGACATGGTATCCTCACCAAAGAGGCATCCATCAATACTAAGCGACTTGCAGAATGGTGCCCCTCCCTTATATACTACTTATGTCTGCAGGCATATGTAAATGAGAGTCCACACCCTTTGACGCCATCCTCCCTGACTGCTTTAATGAGATCTTTGAAAGAGGTTGTTGGAGCCAAAGGTATTACTGTTTGGCAGCTAGCATTCATATGATTGACCTATCTCTGCATGTTTGGGTACGTCGTTTTGAAACAACATGACCGAGATATAAAAGTCTCTTGCCTTGGTTGGGAGCTAATGGATTAGCTTGGTAACAAGATGTAAGACCTCAGTGCCTACATTTAGAAATATTTTCAATCTTGTTTCTAAAGTTAAGTACACTCCTCCACCATATTTCTCTACTAAATAACATTTAATTATGAATTCGAACAATGTTAATTGGGAAAAGATGTGATAACTCTATTATTTTTTTCATATGTGGCAGGGGTGTCTTCGCGACTCAACCCAAATTATTGTTATTATTTAACTTTACTTTATAATGCTTTATGAGGCATGTCATTACATTTTCAGTTCTTAATAGTATATATGCAAGGTTTGTGGAGAAAATTATATATTTATTCTATTCTAATTTGAGAACACATTATATTGAATAGTATTGAAATTATTTTTAATAAGGGATGGTGGAATATTATACCATTTTGCATTAATATTAAAAAAAGGAATACTTGATATTATCATTATTAGGTCTAAATTAAGGTAGATATAAAGAAAGTCAAGGGACTTATTTATGTTGGTTATGAGAAAATTATGTGTGAGTTGGTTAAATATATTGTTTTCGGAGTTTTCTAGTATGCTCAATACGGTATCAAGGTGTCTTCTCTATTAGTGAATTTGATATTGTACCATCATAAATTGTCACTCTTGACAATTTCACACTATGTTTTATCCTCCCTAAATTATTGAACCTAATTGAGCACCTAATTTCCTAAATTATGCATTCTATAGCCCATTTATACCAATTTTTGAAAAATTGCAAGCATTGAACAAATGCATCCAATTGATATTTTTCCCCCGACATTTAATGTCTTGAAAATTAGGGCCAAGCTAGGGCATATGGGTCCCCTATTTTGTCGGGGATCAAATTTGGATAAGTTGGTGTCAGCATTTTAACATTCAAAATTCAACTTGCAAATGTCAACTAGCTATCAGGATTTAATTTATAGGAAATTAAAATAAATGCATATAAATACCTAGTTATTGCATCATTTAAAATCTAAGGAGAATTTATGATCAATTACTATGGTCAAGAGCATTATTGAGCAAGTCAAGAGCAATATTTTCAAAGACCTATTGCAACAATTCAAGATCCAACATCATGTCAATTCCTATGTGAGTTTATGTGTGTTCATGTTATCATTGTTTTGTGAAGGCTAACCCTTTTGTAGGTCTCCAAAGCAATTCAAGCAATCAAGATCCAAAACCTTGAGGTGATGTGTATGATTTTAGTCCTTCAAGGAAGTCATTGAAGGGTGGGGAGTTGCAACACTTTGTGATTTCATCATTTCTTCCTATCCATTATCGTTTTATCATTGGCATTTCCATTGTGGAAGTGGAAACACTAACATGGGGTTTGACTAAGGCAAGCCCCTAAATGGAAAAACCCTTCCCCTCTCTTTGAATGTGCAAGTTTTAGGTCTGAAGAGGATTGAAAGAAGTTTGAAGACCCATTTTTCATTGTTGCATTCAAAGCCCTAAACCTTGTCAACTCATGAAAACTCACCTACAAAATTATTTGATAGTGATCTGACAAGTTTGCAAGTCGAAACAAGAGTCTCAGATCTACCATTGGAGGACTACAAAAACAAAAGACACCCCTACAAGGACCCATACGCCCTTGGGTGAATCAGTCCCCCTATGAATTCTGGATCCAAATTTTTATGGCAAGTACACATCAATCTTCCCTTCTCAGATTTGCTTGCAAACTGATGTTTCAGTCTGTACATTGTCAAGATCTTGCATTTTTCATATTAGGGCACATAGTCTAATTAGGTTAATCAATGAAAATGAATTCCAATCCATTTCCCATCCCTTAAAGATGCAGATCTAGGTTTGACTAGCCCACCTTCATGGTTGAAAGTCAATTGATATGCCTTGTTGATCTCCATCTTAATGAAACCCTAGAGAAAGGCCTTAAATCCTATTGTTCTAAGAATTTAAACTTCAGGATCACCTTTTTCTTTGTTTTAGATACAACCTAGTAATTTTATATGTTGCAACTATGGCAATGATATGAAAATAACTAAATAATATAGTATAGGTTAATAAAGTGCTTGATAACTCATCTTGGACAATCTAAAACTTACCTACAAGGTTATAATTGTTAGTGAAATAACAAGCTTATACAATCAAAATGTTTGTCATTCCATGGCTAAGAAAAGTGTTTGGATCATAACTTCTATCTTGAGATTTAAATTAGATTGTGTCATATTGTAAAGAGTTCTTAGCAAGTTTTCCAATAATTGAAATATTATTAAGATTATGATGTCATTATTTTAGAAAGAATATCAAGGCTAAAGAGTTATTACTCATTTTTTCTAGGCTTGATATGATTGTGGATTTTAATTTCCATAAAACTACGAGGTTTTAAATACTTGTAATATAAAATTAATGAGTTTTTAGATACTTGTAATATTGGAAATATTAGATGTAGAGTTAGATTGAAAAGATATCTAAATGCATGTAATTATGCGACTATTTGGGAAATTGTATTCTAGTAGCAATAGGCATAAAAGTTTCCTTTAATTTCATTTTATCATCCTTGCTTAATGTAAAAATAAGACACACTATATAATTTTAGAATGGTATTTGGGTATTGGGGTAAAGGTTTTATATGGTTACAAATTATCTATTGACCCCTTGAGTATACAAACTTTTACATTAAATCTATTATGTGAATTTCAAATAGAAGTGATTTCCTATAGGTTTGCTAAATTGGGAACATGGTTGGATTTCCTTGCATATCGTTAAGTATTATTAGTAGTTGAGAATCAGTAAAAGGAATCCTATTAGGTAACAATGAAGCCTGACTTTTATTTGATTAAACTGGATAATAAGTGGGTATTAATGTTGGTCAAGCTATATATATATATATATATGTAACCCTCTATCTTATTGGCCCCAACATAAGATGATACAATAATTATCATATGCATTGGAAATAATAAAGCCAACATTTTATCCCTTGTGGGGAACTCTAAATGGTTGCATAGTCCTACATTGGGGTATATGTGACTAGTAAACTTTTCAAGTTGGGAAACTATTAGACATAATAATATTCGTCAACGAAGCATGGGAAATTGGGTACATATGTCCTTAAGACTAGTATATCCTTGATTAGGTGTGCCAAAAATTAGACAAAGGTAAGTTATACTTGACCCTCACTTGGAAGTCTTTGATGTTACGAGTGGGTAATAAGGTACATGGAGTTTGATATATAATTATAACTAAAACTCAAGACTTATTAATGTCATCATATTGTGATAAGATAACACTTGTTTACTTTGGCATCAATAATATTGGCATCGTATACCCTTAGAAAATATGATTAGGGTGTAATGAACTAGTCTAACTCTTTGTTTAACCTAATGGATATTTGTGAACCAAGGTAAATTTGTATTGAGTAATAAACCCAACCCTTATGTCAATAAGAAGAACCTTGTTGTGGTAGGAAGGAAAAATTAATATTAGTTGACTAAGGTTTAATTAATCACCTTGAGTAATAGTATTTGAGTGCCATGCAATATCAAGTACATAAACCTAAGTGTATGTTCCTTTAGAGAGACCATATAAGGAGAACTACATGAGTGACTTCGATCCAGTTTGGGAGCGGGTATGTAGATAGTCCTTGGTTGAAGGATTCCCCTGTGACCTCAATTCCTTAGGGGGAGGGTTTAGGGGGCATAACTCCAAGGTTGGGGTTGTTTCTAACTTGTTTGGCCTTCCCTCTTTTGTAGGCTTCAATTTGAGGCTAAAAGGGTATTAGTTGGATATGAATGAGTTGAGGAAACCTAATAACTTGTATTTAATACATAATGTGCTTTTGAATAGTAAGTGGATGAAGTGAATGGATTTGACTACCTTATACTCAATATTTTTTGAGTAGAATCCATCTTGTGTTGGTTTAATGTCATTCTTATGTGTTTGTGGAATTCAACTCCAGACCTAGTGGACTCTATTTATAGGCTCTTGAATCTATTGATTGTGATACACTCAAGTACTTGTGAACCTTGATGTGTAAATTTTGTGCTAGAGATGACCCAAGTGTGAGCCACTGAGATATTTGAGTAGTGACAAATAGTCATTGGACCATTCCAATGATTGATTTCTAGGCTATTGTTAGGGGTTAGTTTGCATTCACCTAGTTCACGAAGGTGAAGGTTGCTAAGGGCTACCCTAGTTATGATACAGTAATGGTTACATGTGTAGTTACTCTATCGTGCAAGTAACAGTAATTGGAGCTAACCATTGTATCAGAAGGGTTCATTAGCAATCACTTGTAGCATGAGGGTGATCAATTCCAAGCGATACTCAGGGTGTGAAGAAGATAGCTGATAATATCATTGAGGTTACAAGGTGGTATTTGTTGAAAGCTACTTCTTCCTTGGTGGACAAACTTGTTGCTAGTGGCTTATAGGAAATTGAAGTTGGAATCCACTAGGCTACGATAGGTTTAGTACTTATGGAAATATTTGGGATTGAGGAAAAACACCCACTATATTATGGGATACATTGAATCCTCTTCTAAGTTTCATGATGGTGTAGAAGATTAATGAAAATGATGGACCCATGGTGTAGTGTATAATGCACCAACATTCCTTTTCTATATAGGATGCACTATGGTCAAGTGTTAGTCAACCATCGTGGATATTCCAATCATTCATTGTGTATAGGTTAGAACTACTCATTGTGTAAATGGTCTCGAGTTTTGAGTACCTTGTTATTGATGCCCTTGCTAGTGATGCTGTCAAGTAGCATTCGCTACTTGATTTTCATCACAAATGGCAGTGGATTGGGAAAGGGATGGGACCCATGGTGTAATATGAGATGCACTCACATTCATTTTCCAAGTGAGATCCACTTACAAGCTTATGTGATTGTGAATCATGTAGTGGGATGATGCATGTAGTAGGTTGCATGTATTTCCACTTCAATAGTTGATCTTTATGTAAACATGGGATGTGTGTGTGGATTGTTCACACTGTAACTTACATTAAGGTGCTCAAAGCATTTAAAGTTCAAACTGCTAACTTTTCTGAGGGTTTTCTGGAAGACCCACCTCAAAATTTAATGTTCTTAAAGGCATCGTTGTGTTTATTGATGTAGTTGGATAGTGTGAGAAATTTAAGGCCTGTTGAAAGGTCAAATTGCTAGTTTTCTAATCTTTTCTTTTGGGTTGAAAAAACCAAGCTAAAAATATGAGGCTTTCAAAGAAAATTATTGGTTTTATTGTTACAATTAGGTGCTCTGATACATTAAAATTCATTTGTGTTGGTTAGCATTGGCTTGAAAATTAATTTCTTCAATCTCATATAAGGAGGTTAGTAGGATGAGTGTAGGGTACTGCAATTTTTTTTTATAATTTTCATTCAAATCTTCTGGTAATAAACTGTTTTATACCTTTTTCCTATGGAATGTAACTGTCTATCAAAGTAAATACAATGTGGTGAGGTCATATTTTTTGTTGCCTTTTTGTTGTATAGCTTGGTGCAACAAGTTGATTATAATGCAGGTTTGAGGGTTTGTGGACGTGTCTTTTATGATTGTTGAAATGTGAGCAATGCCAACTTTTTCCTTTTGCATGAAGTTGCAGTCTGGGTTGATGATTGTTGATTTGGCCTTATTTTTTTCCTCTTGTGTTGCATTTCTTTTTGAGTCCACAGTGTGAGCTTAGTTATTTCTATTTTGTATTTTTTGGATGACGTCAAAGTTTGTTTCATTAACTGTATTGTGTTTCCTAATTGAGAAGACAAAGTAGCCTTAATTTTTATTTGGTCTCAAATTTAATTGTCAGGTCAATATGATACTAGAGGTTCATCTTGTATATTTACATGCTATACAACTCTACTGTCTGTCATTTTTTGTGTGTGTTCCTGAACTTGAACTTATCTTATTTTGTGACCTAGTGAGGTTTCATAAGCTCCAAGGATCTCAGGTTGCACTTTTCCTCAGGAATGCTCAAGATGTGGCAGATATTCCATGTTTTGGTTTATTTTTCTATCATTGATTTTTTATAATATTACTAGAGTTGTTTCTTTATTGAATGTATCTTTAGTAGTTATTGGTGAAATTTTCTTTTTCTCAATACAAAGGGATTTTTCTGCCTTAGCATCATCATGGTTATTTGATTCCCTTGGATTAGACATACTTTTAGCTTCCTTAATTTTCTCTTGATGCAGGATATTCTCATTCACCAATTTCTCTTACAACTCACTATTTCTAGCCACAGTTAAATTTTCTAAGGAAGCTAACTTAGCCTCAGTAAGGAACTTTTGTTTCAGGTTTGATATTGTATGTATACTTTATGTTTCTTGCATTGCACAAGTTTTAGATGTCCCACATGATTCTAATGAATTGACTATTTCCAGTGTAAATAAATTTGTTGGACCTATTTCATTCTTTGTTTCTGTGGCCTCTTTCAACCGTATGAGTTGGAGTGCTTTCTGGAGGTTTACAATGTATGATTCTGAAATTTGTTGTGTTGAGCCCCTTATGGTGAGGCTATCTTTCATTTGATCTCTCACTGATTCACTCATGTATTGATCCTTGAATACCTGAGTATCACTTTGTAATTGAAGTTGTAGCAAGTCTTGAATTCTTTTATTTACACTCTCAAGTAACCCAGTAGAACGGGTCATTGCAATAATATTCTTGGTAGCATTGAAATATTTTCAGACAAAATTTTATAGTAGATTTAAGGACATTTTGTTGCTATGTATTCCCTTGTTTTGTTGATTGTTGGTATTTTATTTGTATACAAAATACGGTGAAGATAAATTTTATTCTATCTAATATTGAGATCTATGAAATGGGAGGTGTTTGGGAGTGTGATTTCATATTAGTTTTTTGTAGTATCTATTGATCTTATGCACTCCATTGAATAAATTCTCTACTTCTCCAAGATTTGCAGATTCTTGTTTTCTTTTTGCTCCATTTAAAATGTGAGACCTTAAATCTATTTGGGCTATTTTTAAGGTCATTGAAAGTACTTAGCAATTTGAATGGTTCTTATTTACAATATACTCTCTACATTGAGGGGAATCTAGAATCAACTAAGAAAAATGGATCACATTCTAATATTAGATTCCTTTGGAAAGGCTTGTAGAGACTTTGTTTATTTTGGTAGGTAAAGTTCTATGCTTTGATGTAATGTGACATAGTTTCTTGACAAATACATTGCCAAGTTTTTTCACACAACATATTAGATTCACAAAATTTTGTTTGGACCAATGATTATTTTACTTAGTAGTCCAAGAATTTTGTTGCTCTCTATGTTTGTGAAAATATAACTTTTGACCTGTATCTTTTGAAATGATAACAATGTTTGTTATCTAATGAAATTCTATTTGAGATCACCCTCGAAGGGGATATTTCAGATTTTGTTGAAGGATGCAATCTTGGAAAAACATTTATTGTCCAAGTTAGGTTCATATTAGTTTATCTTCTTTTTTGTGTCTATTAAGAAATGTAACTTGACTTTTCATTTGCAGGCTCCTTAGGAACTTTTCCAAGTTTTTAGTAATGAACTACAAGAAGTGAGTGCTAAAGGTGCAAAAATTTTACGTGCACTAGGTAATAACCATGATAAAATCTAAAGAATACCACCATGCTACAATGATTAAGAATCAATCTTTTCTCACAAGCTATTTGTTTTGAGCATAGGTGCTTAGATGGTTAACTTCTTGTCGCATATCTTCAATTGGAGATGAGAATAATAAAAACCAGAGCTACGATTATAAATAGTTGGTAAATCTTAGTTAGAAAGTTGAATAGCAGCTTATATTTTTATGTCAACATGGATAATATAATTTTGTATAGTGTTATTACAAAAGAATTTGGATATAAGGTGCTATTCAACCTTCTAACTATTTAAGATTTACCAACTATTTAGTAGTTGCCTCAGTTTCCTTTTGCTAATCGTAGCTCTGGTTTTCTTGTTTGTTTTTCTTTGCAATGAGTTTTTTTAACTTGTTGCACAATTTAGTCATTCATTATTCTCATCTCCTAATGAAGATATGCAACAAGAAGTTAACCATCTAAGATCCTATGCTCAATATTAATTTTGCAATCCTCAAACAATCATTAGTAAATTTATACTTATTTTTATATCCACTTTTATAGAGGAAAGTATAAAAAATTCCATTACATTCAAAACTAAAACAAATTTTACAAGAAATCATTGAACATAGAGATGACTTAATTTGATTTCATTTTATTTTCTATTGATTCATGCACATACATTGATATATTTAGGTACAAAACATTACAAATTGACCAGCCTATAGATGCTACAAAATAGGAATGGTTTGCATAATTGTTTCATGGACTGCAAGTTGTTACATGGTCTGCAAAATTGTAACCATTGCAGAATAAACATTGTCTGCTATTGATTCATGTACATGCATTGATATATTTAGTTACAAAACATTACAAAATGACAAGCCTATAGATGTTGCAAAATAGGAATGGTCTGCACAATTGCTTCATGGACTGCAAACTATTACATGGTTTGCAAAATTGTAACCATTGCAGAATATACATGGTCTACTAAATCAAACATATATTATGCAAAATAGGAAATGTTAAATAGGTATGTTGTGCAATATTTTAAAGCTTGTACTGTAGAATTGACTAGTTCACCATAAAACTAGGGAATGGTTATGGCTCCTCCTCCATAGGACTCTTCGTTGAAGTTTTATTTGGAGTAGTTGAATCAACATGGAGTGTAATAGGGGTAAGATGATCAAACATATATTCATCTAAAAGCCTAGAAAATTGGAACTGTTTGATAGGGGAGTGAGGGGGGCTATGGATATTAGTAACATGGAAGTTGTTAAGGGTAGCATAGGCAGGGGTTAAAATGTTTTACATATCTCTAAGAATTTTATGATGTTCAGGTATGGGGGTTGATGGAGTACTTTGTTGTCCACCTTTGCTTACATCTGGTGTTGGATTCTCATCAAAGCCAACTTTGAACCTAGAAAGAGTAGCATATGCAGGGGATAAAATGCTGTACATATCTCTTATAATTTGATGGTGTTCAGGTAGGGGACTTAATGGAGTACTCATCCACCCAAAACTAGTTGTAACATGTGTTGTATTACCAGGTAGGGGAGTTGATGGAGTACTCGTCTGCCCAACACTAGTTGTAACATGCGTTGTATTACTATTCTTGACCACCTGCCTTTGTTTCTTTTTCAACTCTCTCCTTTTATTTTTGAAGTCTTTCCTCCTCACTCCTCTGTCTCACTTTCAATCTTTCAATTTTGTTCTCTTCCTTCTTTTTTCTTTGCTTCCATCTATTTTTTCTTCCTTTCTTTCAATTGTTGAAGTTCAATTTTCCTTGCTTCTTGTTGTTCATGCAAAGCTATATAATCATCTGACATTAGAATTTGAGATTTCATGCCCAATCTAAGTGCATTATTGTTAGATGGAATGGGCCACTTTCTAACCCTTTCAATGGGTAGCTTTAAAAATTTACTTAAAGAGCCTTGACTACATAGCACCTCTTCATCTTTTGTTTCCAAAGCTTTAAGTGTCTTCGATAACCCTTCAATGATTCCACCTTGGCTATCTTCAACTTCATTCTATTTTGAATTTGAAGAACCTCGTACTGATGTATTTGCATAATAACAAACAACCTCATTCCTTGGTATTGGAGGTGGAGAAGGAATGCCTAAGGATATTTCCTCATTTTGGCAATCAATCTCCACTCCTAAGTTTTGTGATGCTTCTTTAACCCAATTTGGTGTTTCAAACTATTTTGGTAGGCTTAAGTCATCTTGAAAGCAAGGAAAAATTTAGTGGTGAATCTTCACCAATTGGCAAATTCTAGGAATCGGCCAAGTCAAAATTGGTGAATTTCTCACACCCAGCAGGGTGCCCAATCGCCCGGATTTTATGAACTATAGGTCCAATGCATGTCCATTCGCCAATGCATTTTTTTATGAGGCATATTTAAGCAACAAATTCGCCATTGTCAAACTACGGGTTTCAATTGGACTGACTAATATTTTTGCCTGGAATCCCGAAAGCATTTAATAAAACACCTACATATTTTCCAATACTATTAAAACAACACTGTATCAGGACCCATTTCGCCAATTAAAATTTACAAATAGTTGCTTGTGAAGACCCATTTTGCCAATTAAAATTTATAAATAGTTGCTCATGAGGACCTATTTCGCCAATAACATTAACAAATAATTACATTTGAGGACACATTTCGCCTTGAAAATTACAACGTATCATTGTATAAGCAAGCGCGATTTGCCAAATATTTAATATACTATTTAAAAATCCCGCAGAATTCGCCAAATATGGAATCATGGATTGATATAAATACAATTGAAAGTATCATTTATTCTTACACATTTTGTTCGGTTATGAGGTTCTACTTCTCCATTCGGAACTGGAAGTCAGTGAACTACTAAGCTAAAAACGTAGACTTAAAAGGTGAGTGATCATTTCTTCATAGTGTTATTAGTTATAATAATACATTTTCTTTATCTCTTTTCCATTCTTGCTTCAACAAAGTGAACCTTAGAACCAAACTCTGAAGTTTCAAAGTTTTTGAAACCTTTAACCCACTGAGTAGAAAAGGCGAGTGATCATTTCTTCATAGTGTTATTAGTTATAATAATAATTTTTCTTTATCTCTTTTCCATTCTTGCTTCAACAAAGTGAACCTTAGAACCAAACTCTAAAGTTTTGAAACCTCCAACCCACCGAGTAGAAAGATGACCAGGAAAGACTTGCAACTCAACAAAGTGAACCATCAAAAAAGTCAGAGAATCGGTAAGTTATGAAAATTTAGAACTCCACGACAAGGTTATAAAACTTTGAGGACTAGCGACTAAGGTTAGGAAAAGCCAAAAAAATTATATTGTATTCCATGGTATTGAATTTGATATGTGATTCTACATCATTTTTAAAGAACAACACTTATCACACTACTTATAAGTTCCTATTGCATTGCCATTCACACAATCTTTGATAAATAATTGAAAGGAATATTATTAATCCATTCTTTGAACAGAAGCTAACAGTTCAACATCAATAACTTATAAGTTATAAGCTAACAGAAGCTAACAGTTCAACATAAATAACTTATAAAGGCATCCAGTGTCCACCCAACTTAAACAATAAAAGCTTAAACTACCAAATCACCTAAATTATACTAATAAATCCTTACGTATCCATCACCATAAAATCTTTATTCACATATAAACATTCCACAGCAATGAAACTATCCAAAAATCTATCAATCTCATGTAAATAGAAATAGAACTTCTGAAAGAAAGATAACAACTAAACCAATATCATTGCACTCTACAGAAATTTTATTCATAGATAATAACAACACATCAATATAGAAAAATTATATCATCTATCATCCCAATAATAGATATCACACTAGAAAACATTCAGTATAAACAGAATAAATCTATACACCATAACTCAAAGATTATGCATGCATAAACTCCACCAATGTCTTCTATTTCAAAATAACAGATAATAGCCAAGATAATTAAAAGAAGTCATTAACTTAAAAGTTCCAACTTTAAAGAAAGTATATGAAAATGCTAAAAATAAACTATACATCATTCTCAGTCGCTTCAACTTCATCAGCTTTCAGCTCCTCATTCTCTCCTTGTCGCAACAAATTCTCCTGCATCTTCATTTTGGATTTATATTCCCTGTACCTGGTAATGATTGCAAAAATCTCCCTGTTGCCTAGTGTCAATGTGATCTGAAGCCCAATTCTCCATTTTTTGAGAGCAACTTCAGACTCGTTCAGTGTGGTAGACCTCCTTTCTACTTCAGCTTTAAAATTTTTGAGATAAAGCTCCAGCCTCCCAAGCTTTGAGAAAGATTCTTTAGTCATCGTAGTAGGATGTGCTACTTCTTTGTTGAAGACTTCTCTAAAATTTGAGCGGATTTCTTTTGTGTCCAAAATTTTCTCATCAAAATCATTTGTTATCTTCACCTGTAGATCATGAAATTTCCCCTTGATTTCTCCTAACATATCCAAATACTTCTCCAACACTTCTATGATTTCCTTTACCAGGTCATCATATATGTTTAGTTTTCATTTAAGTGAATCAAGCCATGAAGGATCTAATTCCTTTGGATCACTAACAATTTATTCATTTACCAACTTCAATTGATCCATGGAAATTAGCTCTTTCATTTCTTCTAAAACTACATACAGCTTGGTTTGATCATTTATAACTTGTTGCAGTTCTGCTATTAATCCTTTTCTTTTATCAACAATGTCAGTGAAGGAAATCACAGATTTACTAATAAAAAATATAGCTTCCTGAGACAGTTCTTCAATCCACTCACTAGCAGCCTTGGAATAATTTAGATTTTTCTTAATCAACTGCATCGCAAACTCATCAATAACTCTTTCTTGGGAACTAGAAGCCTCAGTATACAAAAAGGGAGAAACAATGGAAGAGATGAAGTTTTTGAAATCCAAAATTTGAGATTGCAATTTTACCCTTTCTTTCCTTCTTTTACCCGCTTGGCTAAAGCATTGACTGGGTAACAGGCATGATATATGTAGTGTTCTTTAATCAGCTCAATAACTAGGAACATGAATTCCTCTACTCAAGGATTGAACATCACAACTGGCAGTCATGACCTACTAAAGAACCTCATTTAATTATCAACCCAGGGACGTAAACTTGAAATGGGACAGCACAAGATATGCACTAATCACCCTTCCAGACATACATGATTCCTAAAATGCCTTATACTGGAATTTAAGTACTGAAACAACTTTACTGTTTAACTTTGCTTGGAAATGAAAAACTCAAAAGATAACCTATTCTGCTCCTAGTGGTTGCAGGAACAGTTGATAGCTCTATGTTTCTGCCAGCTGCAGGAACAGTCACATTAACTTCTATGAAGGGAAATGCAGCTATTCTAACTTGCAGAATAAAAGTATGGACAGTTCCCTAAGTGGGCCCCCTTAGGTAGTGCCAAAAGCAGACAACAGATTAGGTGAAAAACTTCATAAGCTTTATTGATTCAATGAAAACAAGTATATGGCACAATCTCTTGGCTAAATTTCTAAAACTGAAAGTGTGTTACAATAGCAATTTTTTCCAGCCCCTTCTCTAAAGGAGAATGGGCTATTTATTGAAAACTGATCCTAACTACTAACCAACCTTCCCTTATAAAATGGGAGGCATTTATTACATTTAACCAACTTAAGTAAAGAAGTGAATGACAATGCAAGAACTAAGTCAAATTGGTTTAGCAGTCTTAAAGCGCCATCATCCTGGATTCATGCACCACCAAGATGCCTGGCCTAGATTTCTGGAACACTCTCCCTGCATGGCAGATAAGTTGAAACTATCTCCTCATCTTTTGCTGTTGAACCAATCTTTATGGATTTGGTCTTCAATTCTTCAAGTGGAAATTGAATTCCCTTCCTTCAATCGTGGTACCTGCAAAATATCTCGCCATCTTTTCCGGAGGAAGAAGGTTAGCTCAACACGTTCATCCTTTAAGACAATCCATTACTTTATTGATTCATTCATTAAGTATTAAACTAAGGCAAACATTGTTTCAGATATGGTTGCAGGAAGTTTTGGTAGTAGAAGCTGCAGGAAGGTTTATGATCACAAAGAGCCATAAAGTATTTATCAGACTAATAAAACATTAAAAGTAATAATCATGGGACTTCTTATCATAATATACTCATCATATTTAAGTCATAAAAAGGTCTATATCCTATCCCATAAACAGATTGAATGTTTGTTTTAGCATAATAAAAACAACAAAGTATTTATAAAAGTATGATCAAAATGTGCCAAAGACTTGGCTCGTCACTCCCCTCAACCAACTACTTGTTGGACCCTTCAACAAGTCTAGCATTCCTTCTTTTGGAAAACTCTCTCAGATCTGCACTCAGTTGCTGTCCACATTCGCCATTCTGGAAACTCTAGAAGTGAGCTTGCATTGCCTCCAGCCTTTGCCATCTATTATCTTCAGAACTTTTGTTATAAGTGTTGTTGTCCCCCTGTATAGCCAATAATGGCCATAGGAGAATAAGCGGCTGCATAACCAAAGGCAACCAATTCTCCTTCTTTGTTCTGGAATTCCTCATGTACCTCTCTGCCCTTCTGGGTGTTGCATATAAGGTATTGGGAGTATGTGGTTCTGCTTTCTTTAATTGAAATGAAAGATGCTCCCATTTGTTCTGAATGTGCAGGGTTGCAGCATTAAAATCACTGTTTATAATTTGGGAGTATTGAGAAAATACCTCTTGTCTTAGAGGCTCAATTAGTGGCCTGGCTCTTTCATCTCTCCACAATTTCTTCCAATCAAAGTAAATACCCATTCCATTTCTAGATTCATTTCTTACAGACAATGGCATATTTACTTCATCATGCATATGGCTATCAAATTGTTCTCCTCTGCTTATTTCATTGGTGATCCAGGAGATTAGAGCGCTGATATGAATATCACTGACATAACATAAGGGATTCCATTCCTTATCCTGGGATACAGCCAAATTGTGCAGATAAAATTCACACAGGAGTTTCCTGATGTGTAGAGGTGAATCCCTGTATGCTTCATAAAATTTCTTAGAGGTATCCAAAGAAGGATTCTTACCTTTCCAAACTCTAATTAGTTGGAAGTTCAAATACAGCTCCTTGAGATACATTGCGTAGGCAGGTGAAGGTGCACAACATTGCATCAGTTGTGGAACCAGCTCTACCAACTAGTTGAGAGTGTCTTTCAAGTTAGCAATTTCCAGATTCTTGTTCTAGATTACCCTTTGTAGTCTCTCAATTTCAAGTGTAGAAGCAGTATGCTGTTGCTGAAGTTCTTGAAAACATGTTATTCCTGCAACAAAGTTTGTGACATGGAGTGGTGGTCTATGATTATAGCACACCACAGGTGTCTCCTGTACTTCTTCAAACACATCCACCTTACCTTGCTCTTCTTCTCCAATTACCTCTGCATTATGTGATTGCTCAGGGCTATCCTATCCCAAATCACCATCCTGTTGTCGATCTTCCTGTCCTTCCTGACTACCAAGAATCTCATCAGTCATGCCAATGTTTTCATGCTCTTCTTTTGATCGAAACACAACTGGCTCTTCCTCCTCATCACATTCCATATCTTCTTGTAGCTGCTCTGCAATGGCAGCCAACTTACTTCAGGTGTACACACAACCTCCTAGATAACAGGTTCTTCTCTCATATCAAGACTGGAAGGATCTAAAGGCGGTGTGGCAGGAGTAGCATTAAGTGATTGGCGGGTTGCCTGGTTCTGGAGCCTAGAGCTCCTTCTTATGGAAGTAGGAACTATTTTATGCTTTTTGGAAGGTTTTGCTATAGGAATAGAGAAGTTTCCCTTTTTCTTTCTTTTTACAGGCTCAGGGGGTTGCTACAACAGGTGACTTTCCTTTCCTATCCTTGGGAGATGGCTCATGAATTTTGATAGGACCTTGTGTCGGCTGCTTGGGAGTTCTTTCAGAAAGAGGAACATCATCCTGTGAACCGGATGATTCCTGAGAAGAGGACATAGCAGCAGAGGTTTGGCCTATGGATTGGGAGGTTCATTGTTTAAAGGTAAGAGGCTCACCCCTAGGTCCTACATTTTGAATTTTAGGGTTGAATTGGACCGTGAATTCCTCCTAGGTCATTCCTGATGCATCTTGAACGGATTTTTCAACAAGTAATTTAATAAGGCAGTGGTGAGATACAAAGTTAACCCTACCCTTTTTAAATTCAGCAGCACTGTTGGATAGCAAATTGTAAAGAAATTCAGGAATATTCATCAACAATCCATGGCATAAATGAGACAAAATTTTGAAGACCTACCTTCACAGGTTATGTATTTGATGATATACCCTAGCTGTGACACCCAGTCCTGCGGCAGACTCATTCTTTGCGCACCTTGCTTGTCTACCCGTAGAGGAGGGTCATTTGGCCGAGTGAACTCAGCTCTGGCGCTTCTTGCATCTCTTCCTCTAGGAAATGGTTCTCCGACTTGAGGTAATCCCGTTACCTCATCAATTCTATCAATTGACGCATTGACTGTTATGCATCTAACTTTTGCTTCCCCATCATGAAATGTCCTTGTGAATTCCTCTGCAATGTCTGTATTAAAAGTTTTGATCTTCAAGAAGTAATTGAGCCACCCATATTGTCTGAATAGTGGCACATGCAGCACATCCTGCAATAGGATGCTATGATCTGTAGGCTCATGCCAAATCGGCTGGCCTCCCATTCCCTTGGTTTTCTGTAATTAAATGCGTTAAGCAATGCTCACCTAGCTTTTCCAACTGAACTTCTTGTAACCCTATTAATGAACCCTTCTGCAATTCTATAGCACTCTGCCCCTCCCCTCAACTAAAACTTTTGAACCTCTTTTCAAAAGTGACAGAAAAATAGGGAAAACAATGTGATCATGCAATTTTTTAAGGGAGAGAGTAATCATGGATAATCAGAATACATTTAGGTTCATTATTGCAGGAAGGAAAGACTGTTCAATTATTGAGGGTTCATGACAATTGACGAGACAAGCTTATGGCGACGATAATAAGGACATGGCGAAGTAATATCATAGAAAAATGTGCTCAATCGTGTGAATGTTGAAGGAAATGGAAACCATATAGGAAATTATTCGCACTAATTAATACTAAATTAAATGTAATAAATAAAGTAACTGAAGCAATCTTAAAGTGAAGTGGAGCGTACCTCGAGAGAATCGCCATAATTATCTGATGTGGCCTCCTTCTTCATTGCAATACGTGACACGGAGAAAAGTGGATGATATGGAAAATGATAGGTGGATGATGTGGAAGAGAGAGAGTGAGTACGGATTATGGATGAAGTGAATGAATGGAATGGGGATCTTATTAGATAACCCCTTTATTATGATTTGGTATGCACTTTTATGCATGGCTTGGGAATTTGAGCCTAGGCTCAATTCCTTTGGCTGCAAGATCACTGCTATCTTGCTCAATTTCGAACTGTCTCGGAAATGTTTCCTTGTCAATGGGTTTAGAATAGAGCTTTAGGCGATGCCCATTGACTAGTAGCTTGAATCAGACCTCATCAATGGTCCTTAATTGAACAACACCATTGGTGAATACCTCCTCTATCTCATATGGACCCAACCATCTAGTTTGTAGTTTTCCTAGACTGTCCTTATATTGTGAGTCATAAAGCAAAGCCCAATCTCCTACTTTGAATTTATTTTCCTTGATGTATTTATCATACCACCTTATTCTCTGATTTTGTATCATCTCAGTGTGCTATAGGGCATTCTTTCGGAGCTCATCCAGAGCATTGAGCTGCATGACTCTGTCCTTTTATGCATTTGTTAAATCCATGTCCATCTCTAGTGTTGTTCTTAGAGTCTTATGTTCGAATTTTATTGGCATCACAGCTATTTTACCATACACCATTTCAAAAGGTGTATATCTTGTAGCAGTCTTCCAGGTAGTACAGTAGGCCCATATAGCTTCTGGTAACCTTGCGGCCCAGTCCTTCCTATGCAAATCTACAGTTTTAGTCAAAATGGCCTCTATGTCCCTATTAGTGACCTCAACCTGGCCATTGGCCTGGGGGTGATAAGGAGTTGATTTCCTGTGTCGTATATTGTATTCATTTACTAAGGCTATGATAAGTGTAGAAGTGAATTGTGCTCCTTGATCTATCACTATTTCCCTAGGGACACCAAACTTGGTGAATATTTCTTCATAGAGGAATTCAGCTACTTTATTATCCCTAGCATGTTTCATAGGTTTAGCCTCTACCCATTTTGTCACATAATATGTGCATACAAGGATGTAGGACTCACCATTAGAAGGTGGATCAATTGGTCCTACAAAATCCAGTCCCCATTTGTCGAAGGGTGTAATGACAACTTGTGGAAATAGAGGTATCTCATCAGATCGAGTTGGTCTTCCCATCCTTTGGCATCTGTCACATCTCCTAGTATATTTGGCTGCATCTCTATGCAGAGTTGGCCAATAGTAGCCAGTATTTAAAATTTTCATTGTTGTTCTTTTGGCAGCAAAATGTCCACCACATGGCTCATCATGGCTTGCATGCAGTATATCATGAGTGTCCTCCTCTTGTACACATCTCCTCATAACTTGATCTAGCCCTGTATAAAACATGCAATCTGCAATCCAAGAAAAGTTAAAGCTTTTCTCTACCAATAATCTCTTTTCCTTAGGGGAGAATTGAGGAGGAGTTCTTCCTGCGGCCAAATAATTTGCTATATCGGCATACCATGGGTGAATAACCTTGATTGCAAACAGGTGCTCATCACGAAAGGAGTCTTCAATAAGTGCAGAGTCATCTTGCCTTTGAATTCTAGAAAGGAAATCAGCAACCACGTTGGCTTTACCTGGCTTGTCCACAATTGTAATGTCAAATTCCTGCATCAACAATAACCATCTTGCCAGTCTCTCGGCTATTGAGCTTTTGTTCATGAGATATCGGATTGTTGAATGATCAGTGTGGACAAATATATGATAATCGGTGATGTAATGCCTGAATTTATTGAGGGCATAGATGATTGCCAACATTTCTTTTTCTGTAACAGTGTAGTTTAATTCAGCCCCTTGTAGATTTTTGCTTATGTAGTAGAGTGCATGTTTTGTTGAACCACCCTTCTGCCCTAACACAGCTCCAATGGCATAATCTGATGCATCAGTATGAATATGAAATGGAAGTGACCAATCAAGTCCTTTTAGAATAGGTGCCTGTGTAAGGGTTACTTTTAAATCAAGGAATGCTTTTTCACATTCCTCTGTCCAAGAAAAATCTGCATCTTTCTTCAGCAGACTGTATAAGGGGCCTGCTGTTTGGCTGAAGTCCTTGATGAATCTTCTATAGTATCTAGCATGGCCTAAAAATCTCCTTACTTCTTTCTGCTTGGCAGGAAAGGGTAGATTAGAGATAACCTCAATCTTAGCAGGATCAACATGTATTCCTGCAGTAGAAATATAGTGACCAAGCACTATTCCCTCCTGCATCATCATGAAGCACTTTTGACTATTCAGCGATAGGTTGCGATCTTCACATCTCTATAGTACTTTCTTCAAGTTGGCTTGAGCTTCCTCAAATGTTGTACCATAAACAGTAAAGTCATCCATAAATATTTCCATGCAATCATATGAGATGTCTGAGAAGATACTTATGACTGCCCTTTGGAAAGTTACAGGTGCATTACAAAGTCCAAAAGGAAAAATTGAATAGGCAAAGGTTCCCCAAGGGCATGTAAAAGTAGTATTTTCTTGATCCTCAAGAGAAAACTTGATTTGATTGTACCCACTGAAGCCATCTAAGAATGAGAAGTACTTTTTCCCAGCTAAATTATCTAGAACTTGATCAATGAATGGAAGAGGAAAGTAATCTTTCTTTGTTGCCAAGTTGAGCTCTCTGTAATCTACACATACCCTCCATTTTCCTCCTTTCTTAGGAACAATAACCAATGGGGAAACCCACTGACTATTCGAGATTGGGTAGATAAAGCCAGCTGTTAACATTTTCTGCAATTCTTCTTTAACAATTTCTCTCAAAGTTGGATTGATTCTTCTTTGAGGCTGCTTGACAGGTCTAAACTCACTATTAATGTATATGCGATGTGTACAGATTTTTGGGTCTAAACCCTTCATGTCACCATATTCCCAAGCAAAAGCTGACTTATGACTGGTAAGCATCTTGACCATAGATTCTTGTTGCTCACTGGTGAGGTTTTTATTGATGCTCAAGGTTTTTCCTGCGACTACCTCAACTTGGGAGGTTAAATCTACCATAGATACTTCAGGAAGAAATGAAATTTATACCTCGTGGGGTAGCAAGGTGTGTAAGTAGTCAGTTGTTGTAGGATAATGAGCTGATGTAAGCGAAGGAAGAATGGTCTGCAAGGAACATACATTTTTTTCACAATGAAAGTATTCAGTACCATAGTTATTCAACAGGATATTGGACAATATACCTTCTTATTCTTGTTGTGCAATGAAAGGCTCTCTGGTAATCATCATTAAATTGGCCACATATTTCACTTCTTTTTCTTCTTCCAAATCTGGCCAAACAACCTCTCCAGACTCAAGTTGGGGTTGGGTTGGAGAATAGAGGGTAAGCTTCTTTGTGCTATACCCATCAGATATTGTCATGTTACCTGACCTACAATCAATGTAAGCATCAGCAGTAGCCAACCAGGCCTTCCTAGTATGACAGGGTATCCCCCCAATGATGCCTTTGGAGATAAGACCATAAAGTCAGCAAGGTACTCCCAGGAATCCAAGGTGACTACCAGGTTTTCAACTACCCCATCAGGTTTGACAGTTGAGCTATCAACAAGCTGTAATATTGTAGGTGTAACCCTTAGGTCTGAAATATTAAGTTTTACAACCAGGTCCTTTGTCATGACATTGATAGCTGCACCAAGATCTACTAAAGCATTCTTAATTTGCAACCCATTAATATTGATCTCCACAACAGGGCTTCCTGGATCTAAATATTTTGGGATGCTAAGCTTCCCTAGCATTAAGTCAGAGAGTTGGCCTATGACATGGACAATTTGAGGGTCTTTCTTTTTCCTCCCCGGTTTCTTCAAACATGCCTCTTTCATGGCCTTGCTATAGATAGGTACTTCTTTGATTGCTTGGAACAAGGGAATTTTCACACATATGTTTTAGCTAGTCAAGGATGTCAAAGGTAGGTTCCTCTTGTTTTTTTACATTTTCACCTTCCAACCTTTGTGGGAAAGGAGGGGACACTTTATCAGATGCCTTAGGTAATGATGGAATTTGAACTGGCTCATTTGGTTGGGCTTGGTCATTGGTATCTTCTTCTTGGTCAGTCTCTTTAGATGGAAATTCTGAGATTGTGGGAGGAGATGGTGTGGACAACATAGTTCCTAAACGTAAATTGATATTATTCAGGTTAAGAGCATAGACAGGCTGATGATTAGGATCAACAAAATAGACTTGTTGCTGCTGCTGCGGTTGCTGGTTATTTGGATTGGGTGTTGCCTGAGCAGGTAGTTGGGTTGGCTTTGGATTCTGACCTTGATTAGCTATGGGAGGTGGCATAATGGATTGCTGCTGCGGTTGTTGCAGGAAACCAGTGGGTGGATTTGACCATTGCTGGCCTCCTCTCCATTGGTTAGACTGCTGCCAATTCCCTTGCGGAGGCTGCCACTGATTTTGCTGTGGTGATTACCAATTCCCTTGTGAGGATTGCCAACGGTTTTGCTGGGCATTTGGCCAAGGGTTATTCCACTGAGGTTGGGAGTATGGCCCATAGTTTGGAAGGTACTGGTTTTGCCATTGACTATTATATGAACCAAAATTTTGTAAAGGGTCCTGAGGCATACCTTGTCTTGGGGCCCATGGCCTCCGCTAAGCAACAAAGAACACGTCTTCCTCTCCTTCAATGGTTTTGAACTCAGTAGGGAGATGTTGTACCTCCAAATTGACCATTGCTTTGCATCGGCAGTCTTTCTTTCTTTATCGACAATGGAGGCAATATTCAGCTAACATTTCCTCAGCTTCCTCTTTCTTCCTTCTAGCTTGCATAGTATCTAGTTGAGTAGCTACATTATTAATGATATCCTGCTTGAAGTCAGACAAGAGATTGGTAATCTCCCCTTTAGATACTCCAGAGCCACTTCCTTTTATAGAAGAGGGTCTAAACCCCCTTCCCTTCTTTACAGCTGCTCTGGAGTAATTAAGATGGATTTTCTTGATATCATCCCAATCAATTTGGGTGACATCACCTCCTGCCATGAGGTCAAGGGCCTCCATGCAAGTATCATTGACTCCCCTTAAGAAGAGAAGTTTTTGAGATTCCTCATTCAGCTCATGATGAGTATTCTTCTGCACACTAAACAAGAATCTTGACACATAATCCTCCAAGGTTTCATCCTCCTTTTGTGACATTTTGAAGATGTCATCTCCTCTCAAATAATTTCCTCTACAATACTCTTTATATTTACTCAAGGAAAAAGTCTTCATTTCATCCCAAGTGTAGCTACATTGCTTCCCAATCCCATGAACCATCTCAAGGCTGCCTCCTTTAGAGTAGAGGGAAACAATTTTAGCTTGTGTGTTGAGGTTGTATAGTCATAGCTTCTACAAAGGATGTCAAATTCAAACAAGAAGGTATGAGGGTCCTCAGTAATAAGTCCATAGAACTTTGGCAATAAGGAGGCAGGTATGTTCTTGAGGTTATTATTGTCATGTAGGTTAAGGATTGGAAATGGAAATATAGGATTTGCCAATCTTGGTTGTATTCTTGGATTAGCTCCTGGTTGATGAACTACAAGAGCAAGTGGATTATTTGATTTTGTTCCTTTGGATAGGTTAAAGCTTAGTTCAGAGGAAGAAGATGAAGTTACTAATTCTTGGCCAGCATCCAAATATGGGTCGTTTTGGAATAGGTTCAGTTCAATCTCTTCAATATCTATGCTCCTAGGAAGGAATCTTCCAAATTGGTCTATTCTTCTATGCATACAACAAAAGTAAACTAACTATGGAGATGCTGGAATGCAAAATTCTAAACTAAAAATACTAAGAATGAAATCTTAAACTCTTTACTAGCATGCCTGTAATAGGTTCTTAGTTTGACACCATCCTCGGCAATGGCGCCAAAAATGTAGTGTTCTTTAATCAGCTCAATAACTAGGAACATGAATTCCTCTACTCAGGGATTGAACATCACAACTAGCAGTCATGACCTACTAAAGAACCTCATTTAATTATCAACCCAGGGACGTAAACTTGAAACGGGACAGCACAAGATATGCACTAATCACCCTTCTAGACATACATGATTCCTAAAATGCCTTATACTAGAATTTAAGTACTGGAAACAACTTTACTGTTTAACTTTGCTTGGAAATGAAAAATTCGAAAGATAACCTATTCTGCTCCTAGTGGCTGCAGGAATAGTTGAAAACTCTATGTTTCTGCCAGCTACAGGAATAGTCACATTAACTTCTATGAAGGGAAATGCAGCTATTCTAACTTGTAGAATAAAAGTATGGACAATTCCCTAAGTGGGCCCCCTTAGGTAGTGCCAAAAGCAGACAACAGATTAGGTGAAAAACTTCATAAGCTTTATTGATTCAATGAAAACAAGTATATGGCACAATCTCTTGGCTGAATTTCTAAAACTGAAAGTGTGTTACAATAGCAATTTTTTCCAGCCCCTTCTCTGAAGGAGAATGGGCTATTTATTGAAAACTGATCCTAACTACTAACCAACCTTCCCTTATAAAATGGGAGGCATTTATTACATTTAACCAACTTAAGTAAAGAAGTGAATGACAATGCAAGAACTAAGTCAAATTGGTTTAGCAGTCTTAAAGCGCCATCATCCTGGATTCATGCACCACCAAGACGCCTGGCCTAGATTTTTGGAACTCTCCCTGCATGGCGGATGAGTTGAAACTATCTCCTCATCTTTTGCTATTGAATCAGTCTTTATGGATTTGGTCTTCAATTCTTCAAGTGGAAATTGAATTCCCTTCCTTCAATCGTGGTACCTGCAAAATATCTCACCATCTTTTCCTGAGGAAGAGGGTTAGCTCAACACATTCATCCTTTAAGAAAATCCATTACTTTATTCATTCATTCATTAAGTATTAAACTGAGGAAAACATTGTTTCAGATATGGCTGCAGGAAGTTTTGGTAGTGGAGGCTGCAGGAAGGTTTATGATCACAAAGAGCCATAAAGTATTTATCAGACTAATAAAACATTAAAAGTAATAATCATGGGACTTCTTATCACAATATACTCATCATATTTAAGTCATAAAAAGGTCTATATCCTATCCCATAAACAGATTGGATGTTTGTTTTAGCATAATAAAAACAACAAAGTATTTATAAAAGTATGATCAAAATGTGCCAAAGACTTGGCTCATCAATATACATCACCTTCAAGTGTTTGGGGACCCATGTCAACATGTATGATTTTATAATCATCTGTGGTTATCTTATCATCATCTACATCTTTTAATGGTTCTGCAATTTCTAACACCTGATTACCAAAGACAACATCATTCATAATTCTTGACATTTTTTGGGCTTTCTTGGGCTCTAAGGAAGATTGGAGTAATTTTGTCACTATATCTACTCCAGCCCCAGCGGATGTCGTAGGAGTGTATTTCCTCTTCTTTTCTACTGCTTTCCTCAACCATATTAGAGAGTTTTCTATTAGACTGGGGGCTTTATCACTTTGAACAACCTCTCTAGACTCACTAGGAATAATTGATATGTTTTCTATAGGAGGAGAAGATTCTTCAGACAAGGGTGGGAAAGTACTATCTTCAACAATATGCTTAAAGATGCTCTCTGAATCTTTTGACACAAGTTTTGTTTGGACTTTTTTTTTTAAGAGCATGGGTGGATGGGTTGTCTTGTTCACATATTTATTTTGATTTAATTGATTTCTCCGACTTTTCACCATCACCCCTAGATTGTGAATTGGCGCTAGAAGACTTGATGACTATCCTCGCCGATGATGTACCTCCAGGGACTACTTGGTTAGATCCTTGCTCATTTTTCTGGGATGATTTTGGTTCATGAACAGAACCAACAACCCTATGCCATTTTCCCTCTAACCAATCTTGAGTCCTTTTGAGTACTGGTTCAGCCCATTTACTCATATATAAAACTTCATCTTTATCCCAGTCAACTCTGGGATGTGATTTATTAGGAAACTTCTTGTATTCAGGATCAAGAACCATCAAATCTTCAAACATATTTTCAGGAATTTGGAAAGAGAGACCAAAAATTTGTATCTGCTCAAGGGTTAACCTCATATGGTCCTTTCTGAAAACTTCATTTTCATCAGCACAATCTTCGCAAAAATCTTTGATTGAAGGTTGGTGTTGATACGAGCTAGAGGCATACAAATTCTTTCACATAAAGCCCTTGCTGTCAAAATTAGTTCTTACAAACAAGTACTTGAGATTGTATTCTTTGAGAATCCTTTCAACATTCCTAGCCATCTGATTACTTTTGCAAGAGAAAGAATGAGTAACTAACAGGAAGGTATACCCTCGCTTTCCTATAATCATGTATTTTATATTTACTATGGCCATTTGTCTGCAGACCTTCAAAAATACCAGTAAATCCTCAGGGTACTTAGGCAATTTAAGTGGAGCCTTCTCGTAACCTCCAATTCTCAAATAAGAAAAACTATCAAACTAGATATAAAAACTTCCAAACTTCAACACCAGAGATTTTGATTCAGGGGAAAAACACATTTCAGTTTTTCCATCCAACTTTCTCGCAGCTTCCATTAAAAAGGCATCATTAACAAGACAATATTCTCCCATCCAAACCTGCCTGGTAAATTGTGCATAACACTTATACATAGGCATGCTAGGACTTGGTGGTACTTGTGGTTTCAACGCTGGCCAATAAGCTCTTTGACTAGCAATGGTATATATGACACAAGAACACAAATGAAAGGTAGCAGTCTTCTGAAAGTTAACTAATTGCTCATGCAAGTGAAAGCAAATTATCTCGGCCCAATCGATAAACACATTATCATCACAGATAACTAAAATGAACTGACACATCGAGTCTTCAAATAATTCAACTTGTGCTTTCTCGACAATACGATGAAGTAAAGCAATAACATCAACAATTTCTGCTTTAAAATGTGTCCTCTTAAGTTTATTGGGAAATTGAGACTTACATTTCTTCTCTAATTTTAACCACCCTTTGGCCATAGAATTTTTACACCAGGTTTCATTAGTCCTGAAATATTCATTAGCTATTACAACAGACATCTCCTTTATGAGTGCCTTCTCTAGAATTCCCAATGCTTGAGAAACGACCTTAGGAAATTTTTTAGCTACAATGGTTCCATCTACGGCCTTGATTTTTAGGGTTTCAGGAATGTACCTTCTCGCACATGCAACAATTAGGTCAACACTCAGCACTGCTTCTGGAAAACCTCTGGCCTGAGCTAGTCCACTTTCAAACACCTTCACATCTACAATAGATTTTTCTTTACTGTCCAGACGTGCCCAAAATTCTTCCAATTTAAAAAGTCCTAGCTCCGTATCCCTCACACCGAGCCAACGATTTTCAATTTCAGATTGCATGAGCTCACTATGCCTAATGAGATGCTTGAATTCCTGAAGAAATAACAGCAGGAGGTAGAAGTACAGCTGAGGCTTTAACAAATAAGTTCTCACCACCTTGAAGAAATAACAACAGTAGGTAGAAGTACAACTGAGGCTTTAACAAATAAGTTCTCACCACCTTCAAGCCATATAAAATGACAAGATGTGCAATCAATGTGGAGTAAAATGGGAATGCAGGATAAATGTCTGAGAAAAACTACGCCACCCACGTATGTTGTTATTGTTGATAGGATGTGCTTTAAATGCAACATTCAATTTCATACCTCGAAAAGATAGCATTTAAACCTATATGCTTTTGGAAATTCCTGAAAAGACAACTCAAGTTCATTCCGTACATAGTGTTCAATGAGATGTCAAGTGACGATGCCTTTCAAAGGAAATGTCTATGCAACCCACAAAATGGGCTTGATTTGACAATTTGATGGTATTTATTAATTAATTAAAAATAAAGAGTACATTTTTAATTAATTAATAAATTCCATCAAAGTGTCAAATCAAGCCCATTTTGTGGGCTGCATAGCCAATTCCCCTTTGACAGGAAAAATAAGTCCATCATGTCACGTGGTCGCTAAAACATGGAACCTCAAAACCAAAGTTTGAAGTTTCAATGTTTTTGAAACCTCTGACCCATCGACTAAACTCCACACACCGTAACTTAAAGGTTACGTATGCATGAACTTAAGTTACTCATCAAAGTGAACCAAGTTGGGGAATTGGGTAGTTATGAAAATTTAGAACTCTGCAACAATGCGACATGTCAAATGGTTATAAAACTCAGAGGCCTAGTGACTAAGCTTGCTTTGCTCCCTTGAGTCTACAACGATACATCAAATGTTCTATCGAACCATTGAGTAATTTATGATATAAATAATAAACATGTGTTTTAAAGTTTTTTTACTTTTAACCATTAATAGCACTAAGCACAGTAACACTTAACGTTGCAATTGCAAAGGACTTAATAAAAGGAATTACAATGTCACATTAATAGCACAACCATTAATAGCACAGTAACACTTAACATTGCAAAGGACTTAATAAAAGGAATTACAATGTAAAATTAATATCACAACCATTTACTTTATTAAATCTACATGCAATTATGTTTTTTTTGCTAGGTAAATCACTACTAGGGGCAGCACCTTGTATTGATGATCAAAAAAGTATTACATAAGTATCTATTTTTCAAAAAACCACCCTGAAGGCCTTTTCTGTCAAGTAACCTTCCCTGATCAGCTAGCCCACCTAGATTTTCATGCATTACAAAATTGGCCTGAATTTAAGTACAGGCACTCCAAGACTTGGGACTGACTCAATTACCCTATTACTGTTACTATTTCTATTTAACAATAAAAATATGAAATCATATCCAACCAAACTTTATCATTCATCATCATCCTCTGACTCTATGTGTTTCAAGTATGCCTTGCAATTTGCAATCACTGGGCAATTTACTCCACATTTTTGGTGTGCTGGGCTTTTTTCCTTTTCCTCTGGGTCCCTGGGATCATTCACAGGCCATTCTTCCCCATCTCCAAGGTCCCAATCATCATCATCACCTACTACAATTTCCTCTGCCAGACCTTCGTCCTTCGCGTATCTCATTGCCCACCCATGCGGGAGATTGGTTGTCAACTTTGTTGCCCTAAGGAGAAAGAAAATGCTACAGTCCCTTTCTGCCCACAATTTTTCAAATCCTTCTAGGTCGATGGTTCGGACCAAAGGAAACTTCATTACCTCTCTCCCTCTCAGCCACATCATGTAGTAGTTCTGTGGCATGGGGATTTTCCTATTCTCATCCACATTATCTAGCGTCACATCAATGTTGCCCAACAATGCGTGCACGAAGACCATTTGGGTCAATTTTTTGCTTATCTCTTTCGAGACTTCCATATGCAAAAGGACTGCTAAGAACATTGTCGGAATCTTTGTATTTGCTCTTACTTTGTGATAAGCCTTCAAAAATTCTGGCCTAACCACCTACTTGGTTGCCCAGAGAATGAGTGGATGGGTCGAATTCATCATCCCTTGCAGTCGCTTATTGGTTATTTCCCCTCTGAAGGCCTACAGTTGCTTCTTTGTGTCCAACGCAAGTGGCATTTCCATTTTACTCCTCACCCACAACTTGCCTTTATGGAATTTTCTACCACTCCTTTGAATTTTGCAAATGGAATGTGATAAATGGCTACTTACTCCACCTTTTCATGCAATTAATACTTAATTTCTCAAAGGAAAAAAAACAGATTTGAATAACTCTTTACTGTAAATTTATAACCATTTATTTTATTACAACTGAATTACAATGTCACATTATTACTATAACTATTACCTACCCTATTTAATAAATTATGGGCCACTAGTGCCGCTACCAACCTGATTTGCACAAACCAAAAAACCAACTTAGTCAATTCGTGTATCTTAAGCATTACATGCACAATTAAAAATTAAAATGTTTAATTTGATTGATGTCTGGCTACATGCAAATTGTACCTCAATCTGACAAGCTGTCAAAATCACCAGACTCTAGTCAGCACTACCAGTGCCACTCAAACGATATGAAATCATTACAAAACTTGTTTCATTAAAGCTATGAGTTGTCCAATCAATCGCTTCGGATGTTCAAAACTAAAAGATTGAGAATTGCAAATCTACTACTTGAGAGATATACTTTTGGAATGCAACTATAGCCATCCATCAAAAATTCATCGAACGGTAGTGGTCCATAATGTCGCGTGGTTGTTGAAACTTAGAACCTTAGAACCAAAGTCTGAAGTTTCAAAGTTGTCAAAACTTCTAACCCACCGACTACATAGATGACCAAGAAAGACTTGCAACTAAGGTTAGGAAAAGCACCAAAACGAATTTGGTGAATTAAGATAGGGAAGGTAGCAAGGACGGTGCATTTATGAAGTGAAGATCGCAGACAGATTTTAGCAAGTGGACATGACTAGAGGATCGATGGGTAATTAAGATCGGTACGTGTGGAGTTTGGAAAATTATTACCTCTCGGCCAAGCCTGGAATTTGACAGTCACCCCTACCTGTCATATGAAAATTTTGTGATGTTTTTATTCATTTAAATTCCTGTCACTTTATGTTTTATGAAAACATTTAACTGTCAAAAAAATATTTAATTTATATTTTTTTATATAAAAGATTTTATATTAAAATATTATTGATTTTATTAATCATACATATTAAATAAATGCTATAAAATAAATGTTGTTGATTTTTTTTTATAGTTTAATCCTTAAATTCATCTATCTAAAAACATAAATTATTTGTAAAAAGCAAATAAAATTTCAACATGCTCACCAATAAAACCAAGTTACCAAATGCTGTATTATCTTGAAAAAAATAAAAGCTGAGAATCACTGTAAAAAAAATGCTATTATATAGTATATACTTTAGATTTATCTTCATCCATCAACTACCAAAAAATATTCCAATTTAAAACTAATGCTATAAAATATACTTTAGATTTATGTTCATCCATCAACTACCAAAAAAGCTGATTAACCAGCATAGTTTCCATTTCCAACATATCAAATTATTCCTAATCTACTCACCTGAAATCCAAACATAACCCCCAAAAAACAAAATCATAGACAAGATTTAGTACAGTAATCTATTTTTTTTTAAAAAACTTGTACTACTCAGACGCCTTCGATGAATTACCCGTCTTTATCTTCTTCCTCGGACGCATACCCTTCTTTTCATGCATATTTGCTCTAGCGATATCTTTGAGATTCTCTATGACCTCCTCAACCTCTATTTGCTCGACGTAGATTTTGAATGCTTGCCACCCGCGCTCTGCACCTTCTCGCCACAGATCTTTGGTGCATCCTTTTGGCCACCTGATAAAGAGATGATTAAAATTCGTGAGCTCCAAGCCTCCACCATCCATGCCTTCAACCTTAACAAGCCCCACTCCTGGTATCGCTCATTCCAGAATGCCTTCCATATCCTCTAAAAAATCTTTGTGAACCAGAGTTTTCATGACTTTCCTCACTACATCCACTAGTTCTCCTAAGTCCAGACCCCAAGCCATGACCAACGAATAAATATCCATTTTGGTCTTGTATCTGTGCTTTAATTTTTCAAAGCCATTACCCAAATAAATTGAACTGCTTGCGCCACCTGCACATCCTTGAAGAGAAATAAACCCCACAGTCACTTCACAGACGCTTTGCCAACGAAAGGGTCTACCTTCCTCCACGATGTCAAGGTGAAACTGGCCTCCATTGTTTCTCTAGTTCACTTTTTACTTAAACTTCCACGCCTCCTTCACTTACTAAACAATGTTTAATTCGCCAATTTTTTTTCTTAATCATTTGAAAATAGGCTTTTTTTTGGCTATTCATATGGTATTAATCCACGCCGCCGCCCAATTCCACAACCAAATTGAGAGTTTCAATAGAATAAATGAAAGGTAGAGTACTTCGATGCATTGAAAAGAGAGAATTAAATGTCTCAACCACTGATTTATGAAAATCTAATGGTTCTAGTGTTATTCTGGAGGTTTCAGTTCGCAATTCTAGTGCTTGAGAGATATACTTCCAGAATACTACAGCCATCCATCAAAATTTCATCGAACAGTCCCTCTTTTAAAACAAACTTTATGCACATGCATAATTTAAAATGGGGACATCGCTAGGTTGACGAGACTCGACCCTCAGGATTAAAGAGTTAAGATTTAAGGCTTTGTCATAAAATATTTTTGTTTGACTTAGGCAATATTAAACGGTAAACAAGAGCAGGATGACCGACAGACCTAAATAATTAATAAAATCTCAACCATTGATTTCTGGAAATCTAACGGTTCTAGTGTAATTCCATAGGTTTCAATTCGCAATTCTAGTGCTTGAGAGATATACTTCCAGAATGCAACTACAGCCGTCCATCAAAAATTCATTGAACGGTCAAGGTCCATAATGTTGCGTGGTCATTGAAACTTGGAACCTTAAAACCAAAGTTTGAAATTTCGAAGTTTTTGAAACCTCCAACCCACCAACTACAAAGATGACCAAGAAAGACTTGCAACTAAGGTTAGGAAAATTTGCACCGACACTTCGCCACTACATTTTTTATTAGTTTCATATTATGTTTAATTCGCCAATGTTTTTTTCTTAATCATTTGAAAATAGTTTTAATTCGCTAATGAATTTTATTTATTCTGGTTTGAA
>VDFB02074027.1:0-43142 GCA_007258455.2 Sequoia sempervirens | reverse complement strand
TCTTTCATTCAAATCTCGCTGTCCTAGGAAATGTTTCAGACTATTGTGATCGGTTTTAACACAGAATTTACTACCAACCAAATACTGTCTGAACTTGGCCATGGCATGCATGATGGCCAACATTTCCTTATCATAGATGCTAAAGCTCCTCTCAGGACCTCTCAGCTTCCTGCTCTTGAAAGCTATAGGGTGTCGGTCCTGCATGATGAATGCCCCAATACCCTCACCGCTGGCATCACAATGTAGCTCAAATGGCTTGGTGAAATCTGGTAGTGCCAAAACTGGACATGTAGTCATGAGAAGTTTAAACTTCTCAAAGCACGCCTGTGCTAATGGTGTCCACACAAAGGCTCCCTTCTTAGTCAAATCAGTCAGTGGTGCTGCATGACGCGAGAATCCACTAGCGAACCGACGGTAGAAGGCACATAGACCTACAAACCCCCTAAGTTGTGTCAGAGTCTCTAGTGTAGGCCAATCAATGATAGCACGAACTTTCTCTGGATCCATACTGACTCCCTCGCTGCTGATGATGTGACCCAGATATAAAAGTTCTCCCAATCCTAGTGCACACTTAGATTCCTTGGCGTACAAGGACTCCCTATCCAATATGCTCAATACTGCATCCAAGTGAATTATGTGTTCCTCCCAAGACCTGCTGTAAACCAGTATGTCGTTGAAGAACACCAAAACAAATTTCCTCAAGTGAGGATGGAAAACCCTGTTCATTGTGGACTGAAATGTAGCTGGAGCATTGGTTAAACCAAATGGCCTAACCAAGAAGTCATAATGTCCACAGTGGCATCAGAAGGCGGTTTTCTCAATATCCTCCTCTCGGACTCTGATCTGATGGTAACTTGTCCTCAAATCGATCTTCGAGAAATAGCAAGCTCCATGAAGTTTGTCTATCAACTCATCTATCCGTGGAATAGGATACCTGTTCTTTATAGTCTTCCTGTTGAGCATCCTGTAGTCAATACACATCCTAAGTGTACCATCCTTTTTCTTCACCAAAACAACTGATGAAGCAAAGGGTGACTTACTCGGCCTAATGTGCCCCATAGCTAAAAGTTCCTTAATAGTTTTTTCAATCTCATCTTTTAGACGTTTGGGGTGCCGGTAAGGAGTGATCATGATAGGTTTCGTGCCCTCGTCCAGCTCTATAATATGCTCAATACCTCTATCAGGAGGTCTACCAGGTGGGATAGCACTGAAAACCTTTGCATGTTTGATTCGGAGTGCCTGAATATCTGGATGATAAGAAGAATCTTGCTGCTCCTTCTGTGAAGGCATCACCTTGCACTCAGCTGCCCAATCCACCATGTCATGCCGAATCAAACGTTCCATTCTTCGGAGTGAAATTTCTTTTATATTGCTGTCCTTGATGGCTTTAAGAACATGATTTGTGCCATCAACTCTGAATTTCATCTCCATGTCATGCAAATTAAGTGTGAACTCCCTATCGCATGAAGCCACTTCATGCCGAGAACTATATCTGTTCCTCCCATGTTCACAACATAAAAATCTGCCTTAAACTCAAAATTGTTGAGTTTCATTGGCAAATCCGGAATCATCCTCTCGCAGTTGAGAGTGTATCCATCTGCAACCTTCACTCGAATGCCTTCAAACTGCTGAGTTTGAATTCCCCTTTTCTCCACTAACCGTGAATCAATAAAGTTGTGGGTTGCACCTATATCCAAAAGAGATATGACTCTTTGACCCGCTAAGATCCCACGGAGTCTGAAAGATCCCTCTCTCTGCATGCTGGACATATGAGCCTCCTGTAGCTCACTCTCTACCTCAATTTTTGCCTCATTTTCTGATTTTTCTTCATCTGTTTCATAGATTGCAGCTTGCTGGTCTGAAAAATCAGTCAACATTTCTCCCTCATAGAACCATTCCATGTGCCTGTTTTTCCCTTTAGGCTTGAGGGGGCAGTCATGATTGAAGTCATATGGGCCCTTGCAGTAAAAGCAGAGCTTCCTTCTACATAGATCATTCATTGTTTCACGATCTAAAGGTGCTGCATATTTTTTCTTTTGATCAGCATTATCAACCTTCTTTGGATCAGATTTGTTATCAGTGTAGGAAGTAGATGGTTTCGAACCAAATTGTTTACGAGGTGTAGTGAGCTCCATACTGCGAGCTTTCCTCATGGCCTCCTGTAAAGTAGGGGGATCAAATGCCTTGATCCAACCTTTCATGGGCTCGAAAAGACCCTCTATAAACAATATGATCAGCCTTCTCTCTGAGATGCCTGTCACCATCACGGATAGTCTCTAGAACTCTCCAATGTACGATTCCAAGCTACCCAACTGCTTTTAATCATAAAGACTCTCAAGAAGTATTCCTGATCATTTTATCAAACCTCTCAATACCTATCAGAAACTCCCTGCACGAGGTAATCCTATCAAGTGGTGTAGTGTTGCCATGCCATGAATCCACCAGTCATGTGCTACGCCATCAAGGTGGAGAGCTGCAAATCGTATAGCATCTTCCTCTGGCATAGGACGTAGTGTCAGGAATGTATCCAACTTACTCACCCAGGCACGTGCTGTAACTCTACCACTGCCATCATAGTGAACTAAGGTCAGTTTGTTGGTAGCCTGTCTGAGATCATTTTGTTTGTTTCTAGGCCTCCTGTCATTCCTGTTACGGTTATACTCTCTCTTCTGGCTCATGAATCGATCGAAGTTAAGGTGCTCCTTAACTCTCGGAGGCAATGCATCCCATTCATCATGCATAGTCATGATGTTATCTGCAAAGTTCACTTCACCAACTGTAATGTCCCTTACCTAGCCTTGCTCTTGTATTTGCTTGTTTGCCCTAGAATTCGATTGTTGATTAGGTTTAGGGTTTCTTCTTTCCAAAAGGAATGTGTTTCTCTAATGAAATAATCCTAGATTGAAATCTGCATTCACCAATTCAAAAACATTTCCACATACACATATCTGTTAGCAATAATATCTAGATATCCACAATATATTCATAAACATAAATCAATTAATGAAGACATAAGAGGAGTGCCATAGGTGGATCCGCCCTGAAGCCCTCATGTAAACTCAAGAGGTTATCCATCACAATCCTTCTTGCCTAGGGGCTTAGTACCTGCATACTCCACTCATGGTAGCACCTCAGAAGACACTCGTCCTATTAGGGGAAAGGAACCATAGAGTCCAAGTGGCCTAAGGCCTACCACCTTCTCTTGCCAATCCCGTATCTTGGGCCTAAGGGGCAGAGACCTAGGTGGGACCCCCATCTTTCTATAACCCAATCCCTAGTCAAGGGCCTAAGGGGCTGCAAAGCCCAATCCCTTGTTAAGAGCCTAAGGGGCTGCAAAGCCCAATCCCTTGTCTAGGGCCTAAGGGGCTGAAAGTGGGGTTTTAGGCAATCCAACTTCACCCATGTTTCGTCCATCCTAATAGGTTTACAAACACATAGTAGACAATCTTTAAACAATCAGATATATTTGCATTCATCCAAGATTTATTTCATGCCTATAATCAAATATATTTTCATTTACCAATGGTTCTTTAAGTTCATCATTTCCTATGATAATTCTCATTATGATAAGATTAAAGGATGTCATTATATCAATAATCAAATTAACAATATCTAGTTCTTATATTCAAAATATGCTAAATATTATTGCTAAGTGAATACATCACCTAACTGTTGTGTCTTCCCATGATTCTTAATTCCTTAGTCGCCTTCCTTCAATCTTACATTTGATTGATCATAAATATTAATCTATCCATTTTTATATTATGATCGTAATTACTTATAAGGCTCAATAATTGCTGCAAGCATCATTATTACAATGATCGTGTATAAATATATAATTATTTCTAATTAATTTTAATCTTCCAATAATCACTTACTCTCTCTCTCTCTCTCTATATATATATATATATATATCACTTACTATATCTATATATATATAAAACTTACTTCCCCAAATATATTCTTGACAATAACACTTAATCAAATAAATCTCCCATAGTTTATTTCATTTCCAATCTGCTGCTTTATGCAGATTTCTAATTGATTCCTTTTTTATTTCTGATTCTTACATTCAATGTCTTTTTATATCTATGTTAAAGGATACATCTTTTCAAGAGTGATGTCCTTATGAAAAGACACAAACATTTATTTAAACCTTCATTATTATTTTTAAACCACTTTTATTTATTTATTTATTTTATTTTTTCAAACTGCTGTTTTTATAATTAATCCTTTTTTTTTTCACTAATAATCGCTGCATTACATCTTCAATATATAAATATTATTTCTTAATATTTATTCTTAAATTAGTGGTTTTATATGTATTATAATATTTATGACTATAATTATAATAATATTTTATTAATATTATTTTGTAATATTTTTTTCTTGTGAAATCTCTATTATTATGATATTTATAATGTACTAATATTAATTGTCTCGTTTATTATAATAAATGTATTATAATTATAATATTCTTGATAATAATATTTAGATTGCCATTACATTTTTGATATTTATTTATCTAGTTATTTATATTTCACACTAAAATGTGTTTTGTGATTATGATTTATTTATTGATTTGCATTTTCATGTGTTACAATTTTGGGACATGACCATATTTGCTTTAATGAAATATTTGCCTCGATACCACTGAATGTCCCTTACCTAGCCTTGCTCTTGAATTCGCTTGTTTGCCCTAGAATTATTGTTGATTAGGTTTAGGGTTTCTTCTTTCCAAAAGGAATGTGTTTCTCTAATGAAATAATCCTAGATTGAAATCTGCATTCACCAATTCAAAAACATTTCCACATACACATATCTGTTAGCAATAATATCTAGATATCCACAATATATTCATAAACATAAATCAATTAATGAAGACATAAGAGGAGTGCCATAGGTGGATCCGCCCTGAAGCCCTCATGTAAACTCAAGAGGTTGTCCATCACAATCCTTCTTGCCTAGGGGCTTAGTACCTGCATACTCCACTCATGGTAGCACCTCAGAAGACACTCGTCCTATTAGGGGAAAGGAACCATAGAGTCCAAGTGGCCTAAGGCCTACCACCTTCTCTTGCCCAATCCCGTATCTTGGGCCTAAGGGGCAGAGACCTAGGTGGGACCCCCATCTTTCTATAACCCAATCCCTAGTCAAGGGCCTAAGGGGCTGCAAAGCCCAATCCCTTGTTAAGAGCCTAAGGGGCTGCAAAGCCCAATCCCTTGTCTAGGGCCTAAGGGGCTGAAAGTGGGGTTTTAGGCAATCCAACTTCACCCATGTTTCGTCCATCCTAATAGGTTTACAAACACATAGTAGACAATCTTTAAACAATCAGATATATTTGCATTCATCCAAGATTTATTTCATGCCTATAATCAAATATATTTTCATTTACCAATGGTTCTTTAAGTTCATCATTTCCTATGATAATTCTCATTATGATAAGATTAAAGGATGTCATTATATCAATAATCAAATTAACAATATCTAGTTCTTATATTCAAAATATGCTAAATATTATTGCTAAGTGAATACATCACCTGAACTGTTGTGTCTTCCCATGATTCTTAATTCCTTAGTCGCCTTCCTTCAATCTTACATTTGATTGATCATAAATATTAATCTATCCATTTTTATATTATGATCGTAATTACTTATAAGGCTCAATAATTGCTGCAAGCATCATTATTACAATGATCGTGTATAAATATATAATTATTTCTAATTAATTTTAATCTTCCAATAATCACTTACTCTCTCTCTCTCTCTATATATATATATATCACTTACTATATCTATATATATATATATATATATAAAACTTACTTCCCCAAATATATTCTTGACAATAACACTTAATCAAATAAATCTCCCATAGTTTATTTCATTTCCAATCTGCTGCTTTATGCAGATTTCTAATTGATTCCTTTTTTATTTCTGATTCTTACATTCAATGTCTTTTTATATCTATGTTAAAGGATACATCTTTTCAAGAGTGATGTCCTTATGAAAAGACACAAACATTTATTTAAACCTTCATTATTATTTTTAAACCACTTTTATTTATTTATTTATTTTATTTTTTCAAACTGCTGTTTTTATAATTAATCCTTTTTTTTTTCACTAATAATCGCTGCATTACATCTTCAATATATAAATATTATTTCTTAATATTTATTCTTAAATTAGTGGTTTTATATGTATTATAATATTTATGACTATAATTATAATAATATTTTATTAATATTATTTTGTAATATTTTTTCCTTGTGAAATCTCTATTATTATGATATTTATAATGTACTAATATTAATTGTCTCGTTTATTATAATAAATGTATTATAATTATAATATTCTTGATAATAATATTTAGATTGCCATTACATTTTTGATATTTATTTATCTAGTTATTTATATTTCACACTAAAATGTGTTTTGTGATTATGATTTATTTATTGATTTGCATTTTCATGTGTTACAATTTTGGGACATGACAACCACCTTGTTCAACCTCTTCCTCTTCATCAGCTTCATTTTTGATAAAAGTAGGACATGTAGCTCTCTCAAAGGTGCGTGCTGGAGCAATAATTTTGTGTGGTTCTCCATGAATACTGCCCTCCTGATCTCGACCTTGATTTTGACCTCTATGAAGTGTCAAATTTTGAACATTTGTGCTTAGCTGCTGGAGGATATTCGCCACCTGTTCCTGGCCTGCCACCATTCCTCTAAGTACATCTCTAGCTTCTCTGTCCTCTTCATTGAGAGGATTCCTGTGAGAACCTTCAGCTTCCCTGTCAGCCATGTTATCAAAGTCTAATTCTTCTTCCTGTTCGTCAAATGGAAACGCTGGAAATGGTTCAAAAGTACTTATCTGAAAACCAGGACCCCTACGTGAGTAGTACTTGTCAAACCTGTTCTAATGAGACCGCATAGAAGCTGCTAACCCTTCAGGCTGGCAAGATCAGTGCTCTGATACCACTGTGATGAACCCTGCTGGCTCAGAACTCAAACCCCTATATTTTTCCTTATCTTATTTGTGTTTTTTTAGTTTTTTAAGGAAAGTTTGTATACAGAAGAGAAGGGGCGCATCATATAAAAGCTCATAAAAATGCAATACAGTAATATTCTGAGCAATAGATGTAATAGATGTTATTTTGCAGTACATACAATGGGATTACAAATGAATCACATACCCGAAATGCTCCAGAATAATTAAATAAAGAAGTATTCAAGCTTGCCTGCCGGAATTGATGAAAACTAACAAATATGCACGCCTAGGCTCTAGATCTGACTTCTTCCACTCCGAAATAGGATACAAACCCCTGAGAAAGGTAGATGCCAAGAATGGAACACAAACCAAAGCCAAAAGAAAGGTGTTTTATCTAGTTACTTCACACACCTCCTTAAAAAGGCACATTTCCCAATGCAAATGGTACGGCCCAAGTAAGATGTTGAAGAGCCAAAGCTGGAAGCTGTAGAATTGCTGACAAGGACGCCACAGGTGAAGAAACCCCCTTCCTTATTGCAAACAAGTAAATTGAATCATAAAACTCTGATTGTAGCATGTAGAACCTTTGAATGAAGCCCTCATAGTTGCACTAATTCGACTGGTCTCTTACAGTCTCAAAAATGCTCAACATCGAAGAGATATCGTTCTCCAATGGAAGATTTGCTCAAACCCTGATCACCGAGGAAAGCACAGAAGGAAAACCAAAGGCAAAGTCAAAATAATCAAGAATAGGGTTTCTCATCGCCAAAATGCCTTATATTCCAAAAGGCACGCATTTCAAGAAAAGGACGCTACTTTCATCATTTAAATCTTTTAAATCATATTTAATTCACTTTTCAATAGTTCCAAATTAAATACTTGGGCGCCCACTTCTATGCATAAGTGATTTAATTTTAAATCACCCTTTTATGAATATTTAAGTGATATTAAAAGAATAAAGTCAATTTGACTTTATGATAAAGTATTAAATTAATATAACTTAAATCAGTTAAATCACTTAAATAGTCATAACTTCCTCAAAACTTCATATATCTTTGTGCCGTCAGAAGTTGTCAACTCTTGAACTGCCAAGGCCTGCAGTGAGCCAATCACTGAACTCTAAAAATGAGAACGACCAACTCCTCTAGAAAATACCATTGACCCTCTAACCAATCCAGTTAGCCCACAAGGGTCCAAGAGATAGGCTAACACACTATTCCCGAGAACTGACTAGAGCGGGGACATCACAAAGTTTGCAAGAGAAGTGTTCGACAATATTCCTTGAAGAAAACTTAGACCAGATTATGTAAGGAAATTCAAGAGTGGTTTAAAAAGTGTAATACATTGACATTTTGTTCTATTCCCTCTCCGTTAGGTGAAAAACCCTAAAGTTTTAGAAGGTTATAGTAACCAAGATCTTTGTTTGCATTTTGGTAACCCTTAAGATATTCCTTGAGAGAAAAAATTTAGATCTAAAGTAGCAAGGGATATTACAGTGGTATCAGAGCTTTGATCCTGCCATCCTAAAGGGTTGAAGATCACATGAGAAGTCATCATAGATACTACACTCGAAGAAGAGCAAAACAAGAAGAGAATTGGCAAGAAGATAACCCATTTGAGGACACACCATTAGAAGAAATGGGTGATAGAGCAAAAGATGATCTACAAAGAAATGAGAGAAACAATGAAGAGGTTTAGAATGAATCATAGCTAGTAAGGGAAAAGAACGAGCTAGAGGAGAGAGCCCTGACTCAGAGTTTAGAAGATGAATTGATAATTTAATGGATATGATGTCCTAACTCTTGGGCACTATGAGACAATCTATTCCACAGCAGAGGATAATTCAGATAGGACAGACTAGTGGCACTTCAAGAACAGAGCAGCCATCAGTCCAACGAAATTTATCATCCGGTATGTTAGAGTGTAGGCCTGGATAGCCTACTTTCATTCCTAGGGAGACCCCTCCAGTCCAACAGACAGAACAACAACCAGAGTTTCAGGCACCTCGTGGCATGTCAGCAGTAGATTTCACCAGACATTATGCTGAATATATGACACTTGCTCCTGAGATTCGTTAATTTTTGTCTGTTCATGAGTTCTTGGATGTGAAGAAACCAAGAGGAGGAGGTAGGATTGAGCATAGAACACCCCATCCAAAGCCACCACAATAGAATAGAGATCTCCAACAGGCTGTAAGAAAAATCACATTACCCCATTTTGATGGCACCGATAAATTTTCAGCTAGGTCATGGGTTCAGAAGTTGGACAACTATTTATCTTTGAGGCCTATGCAAGAGGATGAGGCCATCAAATTTGCTACCTTGCATTTGGATGGTGTGGCACACAGTTGGTGGTATCATAGAATGTACATCTTGCAGCATCATTTGGTTACTACCTATCAGGAGTTCACTGATAGGCTCATTGAGCGCTTTGATAAGAAGGACCCTGAGCTTTACTTCTGAGAGCTTGCACAGTTGAGGCAGGGAGGTAGTTTGGAGACATACATAAGTGAGTTCCAAAGGATTTCTGTCATAGTGACAGGGATTTTTGAGAGGAGGTTGGTTATATTGTTCATAGAGGGATTGTATGAGTCAATGAGAGGATGAATCAAAGCTTTTGATCCGCCCACTTTACCGAAGGCTATGCGAAAGGCGCGTAGCATGGAAACAACAACACCCCGTAGGAATTTCTCCTATGTTTCATCTTCTTCAAAAGATAACAAAGCATTCTCTAAGAAGAAGAAGGAAAAACCCAACGAAAGGGAGAAGAGTGCAACACCTTTGGATCGAGAAACTCTTAACGATTTAAGGAAGAAGAAGCTTTGTTTCTATTGCAAGGGGCCTTATGATGCAAACCATGACTATCCCCTTAGACCTAAGGGCAAAGCTAATAGAGCAATGTGGGCATACTATGAGGATTTTGACTGTGAAAAATCAGACCAGCAATCTAATTCGAAGGATTCAGGCGCTAATCATGATGAAGAGAAGTCTGGAAGTGAGGGAGAACATGAAAGGGGAGCAAGGCGACATAATGCACACATCACCAGCATCCAGCAGGAAGGATCATTTAGGATGCGTGGAGTTTTAGCAGGGCAGAAAATCATCACTCTTCTTGACATTGGAGCTACACATAATTTTACTGATGCCAGATTGGTTGAGAGGCATGGAATCAGGACAAAAGAATTTGAGGGGATAAGAGTTAAGGTTGTAGATGGATACACCCTCAAATGCCATAGGACGATCCCAGATTTACCTATGCATGTGAACAATTATGAATTTAAGACTGATTTCTATGTGGTGAATATGGGAGATACAAATATGGTTCTTAGCATGAGATGGTTGCATGATATTGGGAAATTCACTCTTGACCTTAAGGAGATGGAGATGACATTCTAGGTAGATGGGAAAACTCACATCCTTAAGGCAATCTGAGACTCTAGTTTCAGGATGATCTCATTTAGGAGGATGGAGAGACTCATGAGACATGATATGGTTGAGTGGGCAGCTGAATGTGTGTTGATGCCTACGCAGGGAGAACAACAGAAGCTCGATTACCATTCATACATTCAAGAGTTGAGGATTAAGCATACGAAGTTATTCAACGACATTCCACCTGGTAGACCTCCAGACAGAGGGATTGAGCATATCATTGAGTTGGAGGAGGGCGCCAAGCCTGTGATAGTCACACCATACAGGCATCCCAAGCGACTCAAGGATGAAATCGAGAAAACGATTAAGGAGTTGCTTGCTATGGGGCACATCAGGCCTAGTAAGTCACATTTTGCTTCATCCGTGGTTTTGGTCAAGAAGGATGGTACTTTGTGGATGTGTATAGACTACAGGTTATTGAATAAGAGGACTATCAAAAATAGATATCCCATACCCAGGATTGATAAGCTAATAGACGAACTACATTGTGCCTGGTATTTTTCAAAGATAGACTTAAGATTAGGGTATCATCAGATTCGGGTCAGGGAGCAGGACATTGAGAAGACAGCTTTCAGGTGTCATTGTGGGCATTTTGAGTTTGTAGTTGTGCCATTTGGGCTAACCAATGCACCTGCGACATTTCAGTCCACGATGAATAGAGTCTTCCATTCATAGCTAAGGCGGTTTGTGCTAGTATTCTTCGATGATATCTTTGTGTATAGCAAAACATGGGAGGATCACATTGCTCATCTTGACACAGTTTTGGGTATTCTTGGTGAGGAGTCCTTGTACGCCAAGGAATCCAAGTGTGACTTGGGAATGACGAAATTATTATACGTAGGCCACATCATCAGCGCAGATGGGGTACGCATGGATCCTGACAAGGTCAAGGCAATCGTTGAGTGGCCTACACTAGAGAATCTCACCCAACTTAGAGGGTTCTCGGGGCTATGTGGCTTCTACCATAGATTTGTTAATGGGTATCCATGACATGCGGCACCACTCACAGATTTGACCAAGAAAGGGGCGTTTGTTTGGACTCCAGAGGCATAGGATTCCTTTGAGATGTTCAAAATACTCATGATTACTTGCCCAGTACTTGCATTGCCATATTTTTCTAAACCCTTTGAGCTACATGTGATGCTTCAGGAGAGGGGATAGGAGCAGTCCTGTGCTACTAGAAAAGCAATCGGATGTTTGTCCTTCATGAGGACTGCTCCTATCCCCTCTCCTAAAGCATCACACTGTAGCTCAAAGGGTTTAGAAAATTCTGGCAATGCAAGTATTGGGAAAGTAGTCATGAGTAGTTTGAACATCTCAAAGTAATCTTGTGCCTCTGTAGTCCAAACAAACGCTTCTTTCTTGGTCAAATCTGTGAGCGGTGTCACATGCCGTGAATACCCATTAACAAATCTATGGTAGAAGACACATAGCTCCAAGAACCCTCTAAGTTGGGTGAGATTCTCTGGTGTAGCCAATAATTAAACCCAACGCACCTGGAAAAAGGGCAATGTGTAACATTTTAACAATGACCTTGTCTCTATAAATATCTAATTCACCATTTCTGTAGAATGGCGCCACATTTGGAAACTATCTTTGTAGGTGTCAGTTTTGTATATTTCACCATGTGCAAATGGAAAAAGTCTCCATTCTGCTGTCAAACAATGGAGGTCGACTCACCTCTTGGAAGCTGAGTATGAGATTAAAAACCCACCACTTATTAAGTTGAATCATTCAAAATACAATTCTGGAAATTAACATGCCTTTGAAAGTGGAATTCGATGGGGCTGAGGCTCTATAAATAGCCTCCCAATTCCTCATTCTTCACTTATTTCTGTAGAACTTATCTTTTGAAAACTTGTCTTTTTGGAGAGCAATGTTTCTGAGTTATATAGAGAAATCATCACTTTTCCTGAGAGGCGTATTATTCTGTGAGTTGAATTTAGTTGGAAATTGCCAATTCTTCATTATTGAATTACCAGAAATTCATATCTTTAATCAGCTGCAACCATTACTAGTCTGATTATTCATTTCTGAGTGCTTAATAATGTAATGTCCCTTCCGTGAGCCATCTTAGTGGTATCTCTAGCCTTTTCTCCTGGCTATGTAGGAATAAGGAGAAATTAATTAAATTCAATTCATTTATTAAGTCACTAAATAAATTCAAAATTCAAAAAGGTGACTTCAACCCATTTCCTACACGCCTTCTTTGATCGATAGCCCTATTCTGGAACTGAGGTTGGATCACGTAAGTGAAACTAGGCTCCCTTTGCTTCTGGAGGTTTGTAGTAATTTCTAGGCATTTGCTTTATTTTTAGCACAATTTTGGCAAAGGGTTCAAATTTGTCACTTTCATTAAGTCTCTATCTATCAGCTCGCTATTCTTTGAGGGGTAAATCCATATATTTTAAGCAGCTACTTTTAGTAAGTCTAATTTTAAAGTGCTGCACTACCAAAGGCCTAACTCAAGCCACATCTTATATCCATTAGTCCTTAGCCATTTGGGGGCTTGGCTTTCTCCTTGGACCTAGGCTCTGCAATTTAGTTAATTTTCAAGGTCTTGAAGTTGTACCCCATGCCCAGCTCTTGATGACTCCGTTGTTTGTAAAGAAGGGGACAAGGGGTCATGGAGACGACTATTTTAATAAATGCTTTGTATTGTTGCAATATGAAATGGATGCCTAAAGGGAAGTTGAATGATATTCATTATTTCAAAGCAAAGGCAGTAGTTCCTTTGCAAGGTTGAAGGATTCAACTCTTGAATTGAAGAGTTCCTTTATATTTCCATTTCCACAACAAAGCTTCTATATATTGCTGCCATTTGAAGAGCTGATTATCCATAATGTTTATGCTAATGTTATGGCCGCCAAAATGACAACTTGTTTAATACTCGAGGGATGCTACTCCTAGTTCCAATCCACCGTGGTTTTGAAAGACAACACCTAGTTGGTCTTATTGCTGCTTCTCAATCAGACTAGCAGATTGTGCTTCAAAGTTGGTGAATTTTGGTGAGAATTTCAGTTTTAATGTTGCTGATGTATACACAGCTGAAGGTGTTTTTCATTTACAGCTTTTGATGTGAATTTATTTTGGTTATGGGTATTTGATCCTTGCAATTCTATGCTAATAGCGATCATATTTGGAGAATTTCAGAATTTAATTCCAAGTATTTGATTTTTAGCAAGAGAAATCGCCCCTCTTGAGGGCCGTACCATCTTGAGAGTGCTTTGGGATTCTTGCAAAATAATATCATGAGTTTTGATGCAGTTTTGTGGTTTGAGTTTGGGCGCCTATCCTCCAAAGAGACTTTGCATTTCGTTTCATTCAATTCAGAGGTATATTGAAGGAGTTGTGATCATTTTTATGAGTTTGCTGTTTGCTGATAGACATTTCCAGATTGCAGATTTTTATATCAGACTTGTTAGTTTTTGATATAATGCCATTAAATTTGAGCTTCCACCTTCATCTTATATCATTGTAAATGTTGTGAGGAAGTGATAATTTTAACCCGCTTAACGCGTTCTTGAAGATTATTCCATTCCCATTTGTACCGTTTCCATTCCTTTGTGTGCTTATTAGTAGTACTGGGCCACTCTTCCTTTACTGCTGCAATTTTATATCTGTTTTACACTCCCACAATTGAGTGGTTGAGTTTTAGAATAAACTTATATCTTGTTTGTAATTTCCCCCCACGTTATAAGTGGTTGTGTGGACAGTATTCCCCCCACGCTAATAAGTGGAAGAGTGGATTTAAAGGCTGGCTTGCTGCCTAATAATTGTTGTAAACTCACCCACTGAATAAGTGGAGTATTCCCACCACTCTGTGGATGCCCGCCGCAGCGGATGAATTGTTTTAATTGTAATCTTTCCCCCCCACTGTTTGGTGGTAGTGAGGAAATGCTTTTCATGGCTGGTTATCCGCCTATCAGTTTCTAGTTTTCAAATTCAACACTCCGTCATATGTTAGCACTTCGCCCTCAGTGGGATCTTGAGTGCACATTCTTGACGTTGAGTAGTTTTCATTTCAAGTTCAGATTTCTATTTGGAGCTAACGCTAACTAGTGTTGATTAAGGCCAAAGTTATGTAAAAGTAATCCATCGAAAAATTACAGCATATTTCAGTGGTATCAGAGCCAAGATCTTGCCATCCTGTGAATAAGACAGAGTCAATTGACAGATGAGTGATAGAGAAATCTGATTCTTCACCTAAGTTCAGTTTAGCTTTCAGAAGTTCTTAAGATGTTGCATTTTCTAAGGTCCAGGAATCGTGAGAAGTCAGATTTGATTGTGGCTTCGGAAGAATGTCAGTTCAAGAGGCAATGCGAACATGAGGCTGCCATACTCCGTAAACAATATCAGAGCATGACAGATGAGTTTAAGAACGATGTTTCATTTGACACGTTTTTGAATTGTGCGGTGATTCATGACCCTGGAAAGTTGGCTATGGTCAACTACATCAAAAAGATGATTAAAGAGGAAGTAGAAATTGCCATGGTTGAAGAATCAAGGAAGGAAGAAGCAAAAGGATCTGTTTGTGGTTTGCAGCCCACAAGTAAGCAAATTGAAGAGAAAAATCAGTCAATTAGTGTCGAAGAAGACAGAAGCAAGGTGCACATTTTGGTTCAAAATGAAAGTGGGCTTGATGAAGATACCGTGGCAAGTGAGGAGATTAAGTTAGAGTCCCAAAATACATCCCTAGACTTGCATGGGATGGGAAATAATGAAGATTATTATGGTAAGAAGATCATTACAGCAGTCTTGAGTCCTAATAAGGATTCAAGCAATGAAGATCTCGAGACAAATGGCTTCTCAAAAGATGCTGGTGGAATAGTTGTGTGGGATAAGTACGTTGAAGAAGAGCAAGATGAAGCAAATACTAATGGTGTCTTTGAACCAGCCTATGACCATTACGAAAGTGAGGTTGTTGATGGTGATTCCGATGTGTTTTTATCTCCTCTTGTTGAAGATTTAGTGAAGGATAATTCTCTACTTTATGCTGAGCCAATTCCATATGAAGAATTATTGACAAGTGTCCAAGAAGACTTTTTTGGTATGTATGTGGGCACTAATGATAAAATCAGCAACACATCTACTCAAGATAATTTCATTGAAGAAAATAATGACAAAATATTCAAAGCAACCAGCTTTGATGATTCTTTAATCCGATATAATGCTAGTGACTTGAGTGGTAGTGGGTTTGATTATCAAACTACATCTGTGGAGAAAGTTATAGATGAAGATTTCAGTTCAAGTGGGTTGAGGAGTGACTCATTCAAAGAGTCAATAGTTCAAGAGGAGCATGATGATCTCTTTCCTATTGATCATTGCAATCAAACCTTTCACATTTGGGATCCGGGCGCGATGTCACCAAGGTATGATAAAGAACCGGAGTGGGATAAATTCCCCGTTGATCCTGATGAAGTTCAAAAATCAGTTTGCAATGCAAGTAATGAAGTGATCTTTGGAGGAGAAGTTGCAGCAATGGCTAATGAGAACGTGATTTCTTATGTTGAAGAGAAGAATGTTTTAAAATCAGCAAATGATTTGGATGCCTTTCAAAATTACGCACAAGAAGAGTATGAGAACTTAAAAGGTCAAGATAGAGGTACTAATTTGTTTGAAGAAGTTGACAAGCCTTCGATTCAGGAGATATGCAGTGATAAGATTAGAAAGGAGGCTGATTTTGAAAATCATGTCAAGGAAAACAAATCAGAAAAATTGATGTTTGATGAGCATAGCTTCTTTGCTGATTGGGATCAAGGGCCTAAAGAGCTGCAAGTTTTGAAGGATAACTTATTGGTTTCAGAAGAGAAAATTGTTAAGGTGTTATCAAGATTTGATAGCACACACAATTGTATTGAAGAACTTTACTGGGAGCTGCAGTTTGAAGAGAGACAGAATGGCGTTAAGGGTGGAGACACTCTTTCCATGGTGCGAACCATCAAAGAAGCATTGGAATCAATAAAAACAGATTATTTGCATTTGCTCTCAGATAGAGATGATGCCATTAAGTTTGCTGAGGAAACCTATGATGCCTATCAAGAGAAGGAGAAAGAGGTTGATAGTCTTTGCCTTGATCTTACCTTAGCTCATCACTCTTTTTGCAAAACAGAAAATCAATCATCTATGTCAGCCACACTTATGGAACAAGAAGCTAATAAAAGGCTAATGGAGATCAAGCAAATAGTTGAAGGAATAAATGAATTCCATAATGTTGAAACAATGCATAATGCCATAGAGATTCATTATGTTGATAGTGATTGGAAGGTAAATCAAGAGTGTGAACTCTTGAGTTGGGAAGAGAATTTGCCTCAAGAAGGGATAGCTTGCAGCCATGAGCTAGATGTGATGACTGGTAATGTGTGTGATATTCATCACGCTACATTCTATGGATCAGCAAATAATGATGGGCATCTTCAAGTTGAAGAAGATGTGCATGAATTTTATGAAGACACCAACGAAAGGGATGAAGGAAATATTGTTTCTATGATTGTGTACAACAATCCACCATCTTCACATGATTTGTTAAATTATGAGTTGATTGACAATTTCTATGTGGATGGCATTGGTAAGAAGTTTTATGTTTTTGACATGCATAATTTTATAGTCAAGCATAAGATAATGTTGGTGGATCCATTCTATATGTCAAGCAACACTCTCTTGGGATGGATAGTAAATGAGCATTTAATGGTGTTCAAACTTGAACTGGCTGGTTTTTACTCAGCATTAACCAATGGAAGAGTACCACCTATCTTAAAATGGTTGATGAGGTCAGATCTTGGAGAGATGCATCAAATTGTGGGAGAACTTTCAGACTTGCCCCTTTGGTTTCTAGATTGTGCATTGTTGATGAGGGATTATTCTAAAATGCTGGTCATGAAAGATTCAAACTTTGCTTTGATGGTTGCAGTTGACTACATGGATTTGTGTGCTCGAGACTTTCACTATGGCTCTTGGAGATATGTTGGGAATTCTTCCCAATGTGTTGGAGATTATTTGCAGTTGGGAATTCACGCTTGGAATTCTCAACATGGCTTGATGGAGATTGTTGCAAGTAGAAAAAAGGATATTTGGAGAAATAAGGATTCAATTCTTAGAATCTTTGATGCGGCCCCCATCTTTACCAACCATTTGATGGTTCTTTCTGCTCATCAACTGGTGAATTGGAGAGATATTTTGAACAAAGGAAGGTTTAATGTTGGGTTGGAGTTTCTTGAGAGGATGTTTCCAGCCTTTAGGCTGAGCAGTTGTGCTATTATGGACACTGATTTTCAGTGTTGCAGCAGTTGTTCAATTCTTTGCACACTGATTTTCCTAAAATCAGACTTTAAGTGGTTCATTTCAAATTTCATGGGCAGCTGGTACACTCATTTTTTCTTTTCACAATCTTTTATCAATGATGATTTTTGGCTTCAAAAGTGGGTAATGGTGTTTCATAGTGATTCAAATCAGTATTGGATGGTGTTCAAGTTATGTTCTAGTGGCTTTCTTTGTACAATCTCTTGCACTAGTGTTTGGGGCAGCGAACCTTTGCCTGATTTGGTTCAACTTTTTGAGACTTTAGGGGAGAGATTGGTGGAAGTTTTCAGAGTTTTTCTTGATTATGTCAGAATTACTCAAAGGAGGCATTATACATCCTTAAGGAGCTTTGAGGATGCAGTTGCTATGACTTTGCAAAGAGCTGTTTTTTCCTTTGCAAACAGCTATGATGGAATCACATTTGCTGTTGTGATTTGGTTTGATGCTTTGAGGAGTGATGTTGATGAGAATATTTTTGAGGTGTTTAGATTATTCTTCTTTGTTCTCAGAATGGTGATTGACATTGACATTGCAGATGTTAATTCCTCAGAGTTTATTGAGCATGAGACGCTGCTAGATTTTGATTCAATTCCTTCTATGTTGTTCGACTTGAATTTCAGGCATGTTATCACTTTGAGGTTGCAAGGATGGTTAGTGCAGTTTTGGTGCAATGATTTCATTTGTATGATCAGAGTAGAGCAGCATAAGCATGGTGGGGTTTTTCAGAGATGGACATGGGACCCCGGGATCCTATATGTTTGGTGGGATCAGTTTGGAGTGTTGTGGCATTGCTTGAGGACAAGCAATTTTGGGAAGGGCGGACTGTAATGTCCCCATTTCCTTTGGCCATACTTCTTTGACTGGAGTAGCCTATTTCCTGGAACTGTGAGGTTGACTGCAAGAAATTCAGGGTTTCCTTTGGTTTGGAGGTTTTCCAGGGTGGATTTCTAGGTATTTACCATTTTAGTAAATACTTCAATTCTTAAGTGGGTTCAAATTTGTCACTTTCATTAAGTCTCTTGGTTTCCAAACTCATCATTTCCTTTTGGTCTTTGAGGTAAACCTATATTTTGCTGGCCATTTTTAGTAAGTCTAATTCCTTTGGCAAAGGGTACTCATCAGCAGCTTCAACCCCTAAGCCATCTTGTTATCCACATTAGTCTCAGCCACTTTGGGTTTGGTTTTCTCCTTGGACTCCAGGCTCTCAGACTTAGTCAGACTTCCTGTCTTGAAGTTGTAAATTCCCATGCCTAGGGCTTGATGACTCTGTTGCCTTTAAAGAAGGGATATAAGGGGTCAAGGAGCATTTAATTCATTTAATGTAAATGCTTTCTATTGTTGCAATATGAAATGATGCCCAAGGAAGTTGAAATCGATATTTTATTATTTCCAAAAGCAAAAAGGCAAAAGGTATCCTTTGGAAGTTGAAGTGATTCAACTTCTTGGAATTTGAAGAGTTCTTGTTGCTTCATTTGCCAACTAAAGCTTATATATTGCTGTTTGAAGAGCTGATTATCCAATGTTTATGCTAATGTTATGCTGTCAAAATGACAACTTGTTTAATACTTCGAGGGATGCTTACCTCCTAGTTCCAATCCAATTTCGTGTTTGAAAGACAACACCTAGTTGGTCTTATTGCTGCTTCTCAATCAGACTAGCAGATTGTGCTTCAAAGTTGGTGAATTTTGGTGAGAATTTCAGTTTTAATGTTGCTGATGTATACACAGCTGAAGGTGTTTTTCATTTACAGCTTTTGATGTGAATTTATTTTGGTTATGGGTATTTGATCCTTGCAATTCTATGCTAATGGCGATCATATTTGGAGAATTTCAGAATTTAATTCCAAGTATTTGATTTTTAGCAAGAGAAATCGCCCCTCTTGAGGGCCGTACCATCTTGAGAGTGCTTTGGGATTCGTGCAAAATAATATCATGAGTTTTGATGCAGTTTTGTGGTTTGAGTTTGGGCGCCTATCCTCCAAAGAGACTTTGCATTTCGTTTCATTCAATTCAGAGGTATATTGAAGGAGTTGTGATCATTTTTATGAGTTTGCTGTTTGCTGATAGACATTTCCAGATTGCAGATTTTTATATCAGACTTGTTAGTTTTTGATATAATGCTAGTTTGAGCTTCAATTCTTCATCTTATATCATTGTAAATGTTAGAGGAAGTGATACTCTAACTGTTTAATGTTCTTGGAAGATTATCTATTCTATTTGCAGCTGTTCTTATTCTTTGTAAAGCTAGTTAGTAGTACTAACAGCTCTTCCTTTACTTGCTGCAATTTTATATCTGTTTTACACTCCCACAATTGAGTGGTTGAGTTTTAGAATAAACTTATATCTTGTTTGTAATTTCCCCCCACGTTATAAGTGGTTGTGTGGACAGTATTCCCCCCACGTTAATAAGTGGAAGAGTGGATTTAAAGGCTGGCTTGCTGCCTAATAATTGTTGTAAACTCACCCACTGAATAAGTGGAGTATTCCCACCACTCTGTGGATGCCCGCCGCAGCGGATGAATTGTTTTAATTGTAATCTTTTCCCCCCACTGTTTGGTGGTAGTGAGGAAATGCTTTTCATGGCTGGTTATCCGCCTATCAGTTTCTAGTTTTCAAATTCAACACTCCGTCATATGTTAGCACCTCGCCCTCAGTGGGATCTTGAGTGCACATTCTTGACGTTGAGTAGTTTTCATTTCAAGTTCAGATTTCTATTTGGAGCTAACGCTAACCGAGTTGATTAAGTGCTGGTTATGTGTGTTAATTCATCGAAAAAAATTGGTTAGCATATTTCATGACTTTATATTTAATTAATTTAACTAAAGTGACTAAATAAAATATTACATCATAAAGTCACTTAAAATAATATTAAAAAATAAATATATCTTTTATCCCACATTGGCAAGGAAAGTGTTGAGCTATCACAAGAAAAGTATAAAAGGAATTTAAGGGACTCATTTGTGATCATCCTGGACATTGACATTTGATTTGATATGTTTGTTTGTTAGAGCCTTGGGGTTTCTGCAGAATATAGTTGAAGGTCTTTGGGTATGAAGTTCCCATTGATTTACATAATTGAGGTAGTGAAACTATCTACTGAAAGGTTGCAGCTGTTGGAGGAGTTACTTCAGACTTCTCATTGTGGCAAAATTGTGGCCAAGGGCCAATTTCGAGAGATAATCGATTGGAGTAGATTGAAGAACATTTTGGTTGAATATAGTCTTCATCTTCATGCTTGTAGAGGTCGATTTTGGAGAACATAATAATCTGATATATTTTACCAGTCACATATCAGCTTGCTAAAGGAGTTCGATTTTGTTCATAGGAGTCTTATTTGGCATTGATTTCACTCTCCAACTTGGGCGCACTATTCCTTGGGACGTGGCAATGATAGTAGATGTTTGAGAGGAGGTCAAGTGCCTGCAATTAATTTATTTTCATCACTTAGATCAGAACAGGGGCGATTTTGAAAAGAAATTCAATTTGGCAAGGAGGAGGCACATTTTGGACTTCTATTGGTTGTTCCTTCATCTTCAGCCAGTGGCGCTTTATCCAGGTTCTTTATATGTTATTTGCATTCCATTTCAATCATGTATGTTCAAATGTAGGAGGCTGCCATTGTACTCAGAATTTTGCATAGATTGCATATGTTGTAATGCCAAGAGTCTTGGCTCATTTTATATCAGCATTGTAAGTGACATCATATTGCAATAAAAGAGCTATAAGTTGTTGGTCTGATATAGTTGTAATTGAGCATGTTATTTATCATTCATATAGTATGCATGCCAAATGTTTGTAGAAATGCTTCTTGGCTATAGGTGCACATTTCTTGTGTAGAAGTTCATGTATTTGCACTTGAAAAGGCAAAAAGAATTGCACTATCATCATAAATCATTGCATAGCTATCATAGTGTTGTATGTCATGTCCCGTTTTGGCGAGCATCAGTGATCGTGAGATTGGCCTATCATGAGACCCTCGTAGGCTGACAAAGTGGTTAGAGGGTCGTTTCGGCGCTTGGCTCAGCGTCTGATTGGCAGTTTTGATTGATTGGCTTTCGTTCGGGCTCATTCGGAGACCTTTTGCAGATTGCTATTTTTAGCAGTTCCTGGCAGGCAGAGTGGGACCACTGCTATTTTTAGCAGTTTGAGATTGGCAGCGTCCGGATTCATTTCAGAGTTCGTCAGCATCAGACGGAACAGTTATCGGACATGTAACGAGGAAGATATTAATATTTAATTATATTAATTAAATATTAATTATTTAACGATTATAATGTAAAGTTATAATAATAAATTATAACTTAAGTTGCCTGCCTTGAGGGGTGCGCCCATCATCAGAAAGGGGGCCAGTTTGAGAATTAAAATATTATAAAATATTTTGGCTGGAGACTTTTGAATTATTAAAAGATTAAAATATGATATTTTAATTAAAACCCTATTATGGTGGAAATCGCACTTTTCAGCTTAATAAGGGTTTTGCCTTGGTTTCTGAGCCATTATGACATTTTTGAGAAACAGGAATTGATCAAGTTTTGCCAGAGCACAGAGACCTTAGGGTTTCGTCTCGAAATCGTCGGAGAACGAGCCATCTCCTTCGAAGCAGTTCAGAGGATGTGAAATAACATCCGATTTATTGCCAGTCGTGGGATTTCTTCATCCAGAAGAAATTACAGAGCTTGTCAGAGTTTATATGTTTTACAGAGCTTCAGCTTAGTCATTTATTCAGGAGACTTTCATTCATAGAGGTGCATCATACTTCAGAGATTAGACAGAAAGGACAGAGGAAGTGTTCATTTATTTATTGCTGCTGATTAATGAAGGCCGTACTTTTCTGTACTTGGCCGTACTATTCATAAAGAGCCATACTCAGGGTTTCAGAGAGTTCTTTATCCAGAAGACCACTTGCAAACTTGGCGCACATTATACAGAGCCAGAGATTGATTGCTAAGGGAGCCGTACCTTTTATATTTAATTAATGCTGCAGGCCGTACCAGTCTGACCTGGGCCGTACCTTCACCTTTAGAGCTTCAGAGAAATCTTCATCTTCAGCTCTTTACAGTTGTCTGCATTCAGACATCATCTACTGCCTTGGGCGCCCAAATTCAGAGACTTAAGCATTATTTTTGAGGGGGCCGTACCTTGCATTAAAGCTGCTGACATCAGGCCGTACTGTACCTGGCCGTACCAGCTGTGTTGAGCCATCTTTTCCCTTGCAAAGAGAAACGCCTCTCTTCTTGGCGTGGTAGCTCCTCCAGAGTGGCGCCCCTGTATCTGGAGTCTTCTGCCTTCATCATCCGGAGGGAGGACTTATCATTGGCAGCCGTACAACTCAGGCATCTGATCAGATTTGCAATTTATACCAGGTTCTTTTCATATTGAAAAATTATTGTTTTGCTTATTGCATGTATCTGGGTATCATTGAAATCAATAGAGAAGATCTAATAAAGAGACTGGCGTCCATATTCAATCCATTTTCAGAGTCATTTAATTTTAATAGAATTTATTTCTATTTATTGCACAAATCGTACCTTCTCATTATTTGCATCAAAAACACAAAACACAAAAAGAAAAAACATCGAAAACCGATTCGAGGCAGAGGTAAACTAGGGTTTCTACATTGTTTACAAAGCATTTACATCCATTTGTGACCAATTGAAGACAAGCAAAACAAACTGAAAACTCAGAAACAAGTTAAGAGGTTGCAAGTGAAGTGTTTCACAAAATCCTTTGAGGCAAACTTAGGCCAGATTTGAAGGGAATTTAGTGGTTTAAGAAGTGTGAACATTGACATTTTGATCTATTTCCTCTCCTTTAGGTGAAAATCCTAAAGTGTTAGAAGGTTATAGTAATCAAGATCTTTGTTTTGCATTTTGGTAACCCTTAAGATATTCCTTGAGAGCTAAACTTTAGATCAGAAGTTGTAAGGGATATTACAATGGTATCAGAGCTTTGATCCTGCCATCCCGGAGGGTTAAAGTTTCACATGAGAGGTCATCACAGATACTACACCCGCATAAGAGCAGAACAAGAAGGGAATTGGCAAGAAGATAATCCATTTGCAGAAGTACCTTTAGTTGAAATGGGTGATAGAGCAGAGGATGGTTCACCAAGAAATGAAAGAAGAAATGGAGATAGAAATGGTGAAGATCTTCTTGAACGAATTGCTCAAGCTTTCAAAGGGTTTGTAGCAACAATGCAGCAACAGATGCAGCAGAACAGGGTTGTAGAGGAAAATAGGATGCAACACAACAAGGTTACAGAGGATAACAGGAGTGTGGTTGGGACACCCAGAGCACATCGTGCTCCATCACGAACCGCAGATAGACCTACTTGACCTAACTTTCTGAGGGAAGAGTAGGTGACGGAGAATGTTGAAGAAGATGAGGTAGCGGAGAATGTTGAAGAAGATGAGGAACCAAGATATGCTGATGTGGTTATGGAAGCAAATGAGGAATGGGAGTTGTTGACACCACAGGTGTGTGAGTGCATGAACTTTGACAGGTTTGTGAATTAGAGGATTGAATACTACAGTTCTAGACAAGGGTGAAGACCTCAAAACCAAAATAAGGAACTTAAGCAGGCTACTAACAAGCTCACATTAGTCATGTTTGATGGTAGTGGAAAGGTTATAGCGCAATCATGGGTTCACAAATTGGACACTTTCTTGACACTTCGACCCATGATAGAAGAAGCTATCAAATATGCCACTTTACATTTGGAGGTGTAGTACACGAGTGGTGTTATCATGGGCTGGTTACATTATAGCATAGCCGGATCACATCCTACCGAGAGTTTGTGGATAGATTGGTTGAGTGCTTCGATAGGAAGGACCCAGAGTCCTACTTCAGAGACTTAGCCCAGCTTAAACAAATTGGTAGTCTGGAGAGTTACATTGGAGAATTTCAGAAATTATCAGTGATGGTTCCTAATATTTCAGAAAGACGATTGGTTGTACTATTCATTGAGGGCCTATTGGAGCCTTTGAGAGGGTGGATAAAAGCATTTGACCCACCAAGCTTGCAAGAAGCAATGACAAAGGCAAGGAACATGGAACTTGCAGCCCCACAAAGCAAGTTCTCATCAAAGGGCTCATCTTCATACAAGGATAGCAAATCATTCTCCAAAAAGAAGGAAAAACATGATGAAAAGGGGAAGGTAGCAGCACCTATAGATAGGGAGACACTTAATGATTTGCGCAAGAAGAAGTTGTGCTTCTATTGCAAAGGGCCTTACGGTGCAAACCATGATTGCCCATTGAGACTGAAGGGCAAGGCGAATAGAATAATGTGGGAATTTTATGAGGATTCAGAATTTGAAAATCAGACCATTAAAGTGATCATGAAGAAACTGAATCCGAACATGAGGTAGAAAAGGAGAAGGAAGAGAGTGAAGCAGAAGTTAAGCTTCAAGAAGCTCACTTTACTAGTATTCAGCGTGAAGGGTCATTCAGGATACGTGGAGTCTTGGCTGGACAAAGGGTCATCACTCTACTTGATACAGGTGCCACACATAACTTCATTGATGCTAGATTGGTTGAGAGGCGTGGGATTCACACTGAGGAGTTTGAAGGCATAAGGGTTAAGGTTATTGATGGATACACTCTTAAGTGTGACAGGATGATTCCAGATCTTCCCATGCGATTGAAAATTTTTAAATTCAAGGCAGATTTTTATGTGGTCAACATGGGAGATATTGACATGGTATTAGGAATGAAGTGGTTACATGACATAGGTGAGTTCACCCTCAACCTTAAGGAGATGGAGATGAAATTTAAAGTGGATGGGAAGACTCATGTACTTAAGGCCATCAGAGATACCAGTTGCAAGAGGATATCAATTAAGAGGATGGAAAGATTGATGCATCATGACATGGTTGAATGGGCAGCAGGATGTGTTTTGATGCCAACACAAGGGGAGCGGAAAAAACTAGTCTACCATCCTGATATTTAGCAGTTAAGGGTTAAGCACGGAAAGGTATTCAGTGATATTCCACCAGGTTGACCTCTTGACAGAGGGATTGAGCATATAATTGAGTTGGAGGAGGGCGCCAAGCCCGTAATTGTCACACCCTATAGGAACCCTAAACGGCTCAAGGATGAAATAGAGAAAACCATTAAGGAGTTGCTTTCTATGGGGCACATCAGACCAAGTAAATCACCATTTGCTTCATCTATTGTTTTGGTCAAGAAAAAGGATGGTACCTTGCGAATGTGCATTGATTTTAGGCTGTTGAATAAAAGGACAATCAAAAGAAGATACCCTATCCCTAGGATTGATGAGTTGATAGATGAGTTACACGGTGCCCGTTATTTTTCAAAAATAGACTTGAGATCAAGGTATCATTAGATTCGTGTTAGGGAGTAGGATATTGAAAAGACAACATTCTGTTGTCATTGTGGGCACTTTGAGTTTGTAGTTATTCCATTTGGGCTAACCAATACACCTGCTACTTTTCAGTCCACAATGAACAAGGTTTTCCAGTTGCAGTTGAGACAGTTTGTGTTAGTTTTCTTTGATGACATTACTGGTGTACAACAAAACATGGGAAGTTCATATTGCTCATCTTGATACAATTCTGGGCATTCTTGACAGGGAGTCCTTGTATGCCAAGGAATCCAAGTGCGATTTGGGCATGACTGAGTTGTTGTATTTGGGCCACATTATCAGTGCAGAAGGAGTGTGTTTGTATCCTGACAAGGTCCAAGCTATTATTGAGTGGCCTACTCCTAAGAACCTTACACAATTGAGGGGATTTTTGGGCTTGTGTGGGTTCTACCGTAGATTAGTCAGTGGTTATTCTTGGCATGCAACACCACTTACTGATCTGACTAAGAAAGGGGCTTTCATTTGGATAACAGAGGCACAAGATTGTTTTGAGAAGTTCAAACGGCTAATGACCACTTGCCCAGTTCTTGCATTGCTAGATTTCACTAAACCTTTTGAATTACAATTTGATGCTTGAGGTGAGGGGATTGGTGTAGTTCTTATGCAATACAAGCATCCGATTGCATTTGAGAGCCAAAACTTAAGAGGACCAAAGAGAAGCTATAGCATATATGATAAGGAGATGTTGGCCATTATGCATGCATTGGCCAAGTTCAGGCAATACCTTATGGGCAGTAAGTTTTTGGTTAAAACGGATCATAATAGTTTGAGACATTTCCTTGGCCAACGGGATCTTAATGACCGTCAACAAAAGTGGGTAAGCAAGTTGCAATCATATGACTTTGACATTGCCTTTGTCAAAGGAACCCAGAATTTTGTAGCTGATGCTTTATCTCGCAGTCCACATTTGAGCTTCATGGCAGAAATTTTAGAAAATTGGAGGCACATGATTGTGGCAGAATATGCCAAGTACACATGGGCTTCAGGTATTGTTGAGGGATCGGTTCATGACAGCAGGTATTCAATTATTAATGATCTTATCATTTACAAAGGGAGAATCTTTTTAACCCCAGGATCGAAGGTGAAGAACTTGGTTTTGAGAACCTTTCATAACACACCTATGGCTGGACATCCCCGGTTACTTCAAAACTTACAAGCAGATACGGGAGAGGTTTACTTGGAAAGTACTCAAATTAGATGTTCTTTGTTATGTCAGAGAGTGCCCTGTTTGCCAGCGAAATAAACAGGAGCACACATACCCTGCAGGCTTACTTTAGCCACTTCCAATTCCTAACAGGAAGTGGGAGTGTGTATCGATGGATTTCATTACAAGCTTTCCAAAAGCCCAGGGTAGAGACTGCATCTATGTGGTTGTTGATCGTTTCACGAAATATGCTCATTTTTTCCCAATCACAGCTACATTTTCAACCACTCAGGTAGCAGAGTTGTTCTTCTGTGAGATATTCAGGTTACATGGTTTACCTCGGAGCATTGTTAGTGACAGAGACAGTCGATTCATGAGTCATTTTTGGCAAGAGCTTTTCAGGTTGTGTGGAACCTAGCTTACTTCGAGCACCAGTTACCACCCACAAACGGATGGCTAGATAGAAATTGTGAATAAATGGGTGGAGGGATATCTTAGGAATTACATTGCAGGGCAGCAAAAGGGTTGGGTTAAGTGAATTTATCTTTGTGAGTATTGCTATAACACCACTTACCACCTTTCGATTTAGATGACACCATTTATGGCATTATATGGGTATGGGTCGCCTAATTTCCTTGACTTACTGCCGAGTGACAGTAGAGTGCCTAGTGTTGGCGATTTGCTACAGGAAAACCAAGATATAATGCGGGCTCTTTGTGAAAACATACAAAAAGCACAAAATCAGCAAAAGAAGTATGTCGATCAAAAAACAGTTGAGAGATCTTTTGAGGTTGGGGATATGGTGTATTTGATGTTGCAGCCCTATCGACATTCCACTCTCAAGAAGAGTGGTGCAGATAAGCTTAAGCCACATTACTATGGGCCTTTTAGGATCATTAGGCGTGTTTGAGAGGTGGCTTATGAGTTGGAGTTGCCAGCTGATAGTAAGGTGCATAATGTGTTTCATGTGTCACGCCTGAAAAAGGCGTTAGGACATCGTGTTGTTCCTTCCACAGTCTTACCACGCTTGGATGATGAGAGGAAGTTGATTCTGGTACCCGAGGCTATCTTGGATGTTAGGGAGAGACAGTTGCGGAAATGGGTCATCAGAGAGTACTTGATCAAATGGAGGGACTTGTCGGTTGAAGACGCTACTTGGGAAAGTGAGGAGATTCTTCAGCATCCAGAGTTGAGATTGCTTGGGGACAAGCAATTTCAGGAGGGGTGGACTGGAATGTCCCCTTTTCCGTAGCCATCTCAGTGGGATCTCTTAGCCTTTTTTCTCCGAAGGCTAAGTGGAGGAATAAGGAGAAATTAATTAAATTAATTATTTATTATGTCATCAAATAAATTAAAAAGCAAAAGGTGACTTTATATTTAATTAATTTAATTAAAGTGACTAAATAAAATATTATATCATAAAGTCACTTAAAATAATATTAAAAAAGAAATATATCTTTTATCCCACATTGGCAAGGAAAGTGTTGAGCTATCACAAAAAAAGTATAAAAGGAGTTTAAGGGACTCATTTGTGACCATCTTGGATATTGACATTTGATTTGATATGTTTGTTTGTTGGAGCCTTGGGGTTTTTGCAGAATATAGTTGAAGGTCTTTGGATACAAAGTTCCCATTGATTTGCATAACTAAGGTAGTGAAACTATCTACTAAAGGGTTGCAGCTGTTGGAGGAGTTACTTCAGACTTCTCATTGTGGCAAAATTGTGGCCAAGGGCCAATTTCGAGAGATAATCGATTGGAGTAGATTGAAGAACATTTTGGTTGAATATAGTCGTCATCTTCATGCTTGTAGAGGTCGATTTTGGAGAACATAATAATCTGATATATTTTACCAGTCACATATCAGCTTGCTAGAGGATTTCGATTTTGTTCATAGGAGTCTTATTTGACATCGATTTCACTCTCCAACTTGGGTGCACTATTCCTTGGGACATGGCAATGATATTAGATGCTTGAGAGGAGGTCAAGTGGCTGCTATTAATTTATTATCATCACTCAGATCAGAACAGGGGCGATTTTGAAAAGAAATTTGATTTGGAAAGGAGGCACATTTTGGACTTCTATTGTTTGCTCCTTCATCTTCAGCCATTGGCGCTTCATCCAGGTTATTTATATGTTGTTTGCATTCCATTTCAATCATGTATGTTCAAATGTAGGAGGCTGCCATTGTACTCAGAATTTTGCATAGATTGCATATGTTGTAATGCCAAGAGTCTTGGCTCATTTTATATCAGCATTGTAAGTGACATCATATTGCAATAAAAGAGCTATAAGTTGTTGGTCTGATATAGTTGTAATTGAGCATGTTATTTATCATTCATATAGTATGCATGCCAAATGTTTGTAGAAATGCTTCTTGGCTATAGGTGCACATTTCTTGTGTAGAAGTTCATGTATTTGCACTTGAAAAGGCAAAAAGAATTGCACTATCATCATAAATCATTGCATAGCTATCATAGTGTTGTTTACAAAGCATTTACATCCATTTGTGACCAATTGAAGACAAGCAAAACAAACTGAAAACTCAGAAACAGCAAGTTAAGAGGTTGCAAGTGAAGTGTTTGACAAAATCCTTTGATGAAAACTTAGGCCAGATTTGAAGGGAATTTTCTAGAGTGGTTTAAGAAGTGTGAACACTGACATTTTGATCTATTTCCTCTCCTTTAGGTGAAAATCCTAAAGTGTTAGAAGGTTATAGTAATCAAGATCTTTGTTTTGCATTTTGGTAACCCTTAAGATATTCCTTGAGAGCTAAACTTTTCGTCCGAGATTCTGAGGGTCTTCATATGGGTTGAAGGTGATTCCCAAAACATTATTAACTATCTGTGTGGCACTCATCCTCCAAGTTAGAATGTGGATCAACTTATTAAAGATACTATAATCATGCTTTGATCTTGTGAAGAGACTTGTGTTTCTCACGTTTATCAAGAAGGAAACTCGTTGGCATATTTTTTTGCCAACGAAGTTGTCAATTTAAATGAGTTTCGTGCATGGGAGGAGGGCTCGATCCTTCTCAAGAAATCTAGGAGCTTATTGAGGAATGATGGTGTGGGTTGAGATGATGCGACATTTATTTTCTAGTACCTTCTTTTGTCTCGCACGCTTTGTGGGTTTCTTTTCATTCGTTGGAATTCAGTTGTGCATTTTTCGCAAGGGCTTGCTTGTTTTGGTGCTGTATGAAATGGGTGGTGATAGAAGCAGAATCGAGCCGCATTCTTGTGCGGGCATCAGGAAAAATAAGAAGCTATGGAATATACTGTATCATGGTAATTTCACACCTTTCTTAGAAAGGCTGCATGGGCATGACCCTAATGCCTCAGCACAGTTCGTGTCTTACTGGCATAATCGCAAGCTCAAGATAAAAGGATTGGAAGTGGAGGTGAATGAGGAGCTGGTAGCTACTATTACTAGGATGCCGACAGTTGGCCGTAATTTTTTCAAGGACAAGAAGAGTAATGAGGAGGAGATGGCCCAATTATTCAAAGATGACAAGCAGGAGAAATTAATCAAAATGGAAAGTTGGGGTTATGAGCGAAAATCCCTTAAGAAGATTTGGGCGAAGGTTGTTGAGGTGCTTATGCATTATGTGACTCTGGAGGGGAGGTTTACTACTATTCTCGATCACCACTTCACTCTTCTAAACCATTTCAAACATGGTTTGTTCATTTCTTTCCTTTTTTTTGTTATTGTCTATGGAGGTTTTTGTTTACGCTCATTTGTAGAATAGGAGGGCTCTCGTCCTCCATGAAGGTCTTATTTATTTTGTTGATGCATTATGTTAAATATATTCTTCTGCCCTTTCTATTAGGGTAAGGAGAAGACGGAGTGGGGTTTGGGTGTCAGGGCTCAAATTCTATCTCGGACGGTAGAAAGGAATGGAACAAAGAAGGATGAGGATGTGTCTTTGGCCCTTACAGCTACTTGAAGAAGGGGGTTAAGGTAGTTCACAAAGGTAACAAGGCATCCAAACACCTTGTTCTTTCTGATAGTGAGGAAACAAAGGTGGGTTTGGATGGTTCCCCTCCCAAGACCGAGGAGGTGATTGTTGGTCATGGTGTTGTTGGTGGTGGTTTTGAGGTGGGGTCACATGATAATGTGGAGGGTAAGGACAAGATAAGGAGGTCATCTAAGTGTATTGCCAACCTGAAGAACAAGGCCTCAAAAGTGTCAGCAAAGGACCCCAATGTGTCTTGTGAAGGAAAGGATTTTGGTGAAAAGATGGTGGCTATTGAGGATTCCCCGATGTAGGAATCACCCAATGTGGAGCTGGATGAGGAGAACAAGGGTCTTGATGAGGAGGATGTTGAGAAGAAGAGAGCTAAACAGGAGCCCTTGAAGGTAAATCCCCTCTCTAAGGACTTTTCTTACCTCGATGATGATTCTACCTCTATGTTTGATTTGTTGGATATGGCTAGGGTCAGGGCCACTGGAACTTTTAAGTTAGCTAAGTGGACTCTTCAAAGAGTTCAATAAGATTAACATTAAAGTTAGAAGTTTGAGAAGAAGGAGAATTTGAGAAGGGAATGTTATCAAGGGTTAGGTGTTAGAAATTCTGAATTGATAGAATTATGGACCTTGAGGGGTTCTTTCCATGATTTCAAATCTTTGTGTGAAGTATTAGAGGGTTGGCTGAATGAAAAAAATCCTTTGATGTTGAGAAGAAGGAGCTGTTGGACATGATCAAAAAACACAAAAGCTAGGAGCTTGAGGTGGCCAACACCTTGAGTAGTTTGAATTAGTGTTTGGTCTTCTTCTTTTTTGTTGTCTGCTTCCTACTGGGTGTCAATTTATTTTATGTTGTTTTGTTGTTTTGATGTTGTTAGTTGTTGTTGCTAACTTATTGTCTTATCTCTCTTTCAACACCCTTTTTTGTCGTGTTTTCTTGGCTTTTGGTATGTTGCTGACCTGTTGTCCTGAAGTACTTTTTTTAGCAACATTTTTCTATATTTTGTTGTAAAGGGTTTGGTCCCTTCAAATTCTATTTTTTCCCATATAATCAAAATAGTTTTTAATATATAAATGTAGGTGTTTTAGAGATTAGATCTATTGTATTCAAGGGATTGGGATCATTGGTTATAGAATTTATCTTTCATCATTAGATAATTTTAATATAATTTATAAGGTGGCATCTAAGATAAAATTCTAAACATTGAATCTTAATCTTACATCAACTTTCTTCTAACAAAGTTAAGTTAGTTGTAATTAATGTTTATTTTTCTCAACATTTTTTTGGTGTAAACACATGTGTTTTTTAGAATAAAGCTATTGTATTAAAGGGATTGAGATCAACTGTTTAAAAAACTTAGCTTTGATCATAGAGACTTTCATAATAATTTAGATACAAATTTAAAACATATATTGAATGTACATTTTGAGGACATTTTGTATATTTTTTACAATTAAGATTTTACAAAAATATTTGATAGAGATATTAAAAAATGATTATATCATGTATGAACATGTAAATATGAGAAGGTAATATCATATATTATTGATTTGTGAATAATAGACTCAAAAATTGCTTAATTTAATATAATAAATTGTGAATAATATGTTTTGAGTAATAAATTGTGAATAATGTTAGTGATTTTAAAAATATTTTATTATAGAGTTAGATATTTCATACTTTCGATAATTTAACTATGAATAAATTTTTCCAAGTTGCAACACAAAATAGAAGCATTGAATATGTTGTGAAACATTACATCAAATATCTTAGGGCTCTTAAGAGACTATCTCAGTCCAATGTAGCCTAGAAGAATTGAGAGACCGAGGGAATGAAATGAGGCATCAACTAGCATTCATCAACTTGGAATTAACACATTGGAACTATTATTTTGGGCCCATGAGATGTGAAAGAAAAAATATGGCTATTAGAAACTTTGCATTCCTTTTAAATGAGGATTTTGCAAGAATGCATTTATTTTCAACATAGTCAAATGGTTTAGAGTTGACAAAAATTGAGATAGACTATTGTAGAAAAGTATAACATCCACTTGTAGGAACAACTAAAACATTTTTAAGTGCCACATATTTTGAACATTACTGCATCAAAATTTATCAAAAAAATTATCTTAGGGATCTTAAGAGGCTCTTTTAATCTAATGTAGCTCAAAGGGATTAAGAGACCTTGGGAATGAAAAAAAGGCTTCCACTAGAATCCACTTTCCCAAGATGATGTGTTAGCAAAGCTTTTTTGGTGCCATAAGGTGCAAAAAAATATGACTAAATTCACACCATTACATTGAATGCCACTAAGCCAATTTGTAAGAATGCATTCATTGTCAGCATGATCAAATGGTCTAGAGTTGATAGAAAGTGAGAGAGGCTAGTGTAGACAAGCATGACATCCACTTATACACACAAACACTTGACATTATATCTATCACAAATTCTTAGAATTACCACGTCAAAGTTTGATTTCCTTTTGCACTTAGGTCTCTTAAGATACTCTCCTGATCCAATGTAGCTCAAATCAAATTTTTAATATGTATCTTTCATGTTTAACATGTAAGATGAAATATTATATATGATTATCATATCAAATCAATTATTTTCTACATCGTGATCTTGTTATGATATGTATACGAAAACAAGAGTACAACAATTATGTTAAAACTAAGAATCCATGCAATTATTTAGTATAAACAAATTATATAATAATTTATAATTGATTAAAATTAAATTTTAAATATATATTTCATGAGATTTCCATTATTCTTTTTTTTATTAATTCTTTCTAATTAGGGTAGAAATATATAGTAACTCATTTGATGGAAAAATGATCACATGTCATTCTAAGACAATCCTATATCCAACTATGAATTTCATCATGGCAATCAATATTATTATGTATTGAGGTAGGAAACTAGATGTATGATCTTTCTACTAGGAAGAATAGGCATATAAAAAAGAATCAATCTATAACATGTTATTATTCATAACTCAACCATTATAAAGTAATTATACATTTAAAATTTAAGTTTCAAAGTGGGAATACATGTATAAAATGAACAAATTATATTGTATATGCATATATAAAAATATAGGATGAAAGTACACACAATTTTTTTGCATATATGCCAAATTAAAACATTTTTTTTAAATGTGGCATATACCATCTCAATATATATAGTTTACATCTAATTCTAATGGTCCACTTGACCCTATGTCCTTGAAAAATCCTTAACCTATGGTGGACCCTCAAAAACTAGCCTCTTGGTGCCACAATGCTTACTAGTTGATGCATGGAAAGTTGACTGTGATAACTAGTGAAACCACAAATTGGATTAATTAGTTCAATGGTAACTTTTAATAAGTTAGAATAGTAAACATAAACTTATCTACTTCAATTTAGAACTTTGAAATTAGAATCTAAATTTCTATAATCAACTATAAGTTCTCTAAGCTATAAATTAAAGTAAAATTCAACTCAATTATCTCAACTCTTTATTTTTATTCTAATATTAATTCTATAAATGATGGTATTTTAGGACAATCAAGATTCATATTGAAGCATTATATAAGAGGTGTCACATCACTCACTTTTAGAATATACTATAATATAGTAAAATAACATTGATATAAATTAATATATATTTATTCACAAAAATTAAAATGCATACAATAAAAAGAGGTTATATGTGTAAATAAATAATCTATACTACTTAAAATAATTGTATCTACTACAAAACTAGCATATACCACCAATGAGGCCTCTTGCATTAACTAAGAAGGAATCATTATTGATGAACCAAGATTTATTTTCTAAAAAATGACAAGAATCGAAGACTGTACATGTAATCATAATAACTTTAAAATTAACATCTAAATCACTCTAACTAACTATAATCTCTCTAAAATATCAACTAAAGTAAAATTCCATTCAATTACATTGAATCTTTATTGTCGTTTTGCAAATGATGGTCCCTTAGGACGATCAAGAGTTCTACTAAAGAATATTGGCAAATGTACCACATCATTTACATTTTGAATAGATTATAAAACTAAAATAATAGTAAGATATAAATTTGTATATAATTAATCACAAATATGAAATGCATACAATAAAAAAGGTTAGATGTGTTGAAAATTTTATATCGTCAAGCCTACACCAAAATTAATGACAGAAAGAGCACCATAATGATCTCATATAAGCTCTTCCTCCATTACCAACTATTATCCCAATTAGATACATTAGTACCAATATTTTTTATAGTTTATTTGTTGTCAATGATTGCACCAAATGTTTGAATGATTAAATTTAGCAATCTGTTGAAACATGGGAACTATCTTTAGAGGTCAGGTAATCCTATGGCGAAGATGACCCCAGATTCTAGGCTGGTTCCTATATGATGTCAATTAGGTACTTGAATAATTTATTTGAGAAAAGGGTAAGAGGGATTGAACGAATGCATGAACTAAAATTAAAACCTCGGTGATGCACCTAAATGATGGTAAACTTGCAGAATGATTCACAACTTATACCCTCAGGAAAATTTGTTAACACAGTCCAATTTGAGCACTTTGAACACATTAATAATTCATTAAAAGGTTGTATGTATTCTTTCCCTATTAAGGAAAACTGAGTTTTCACAAATTAGAGGAAAAAGAACAACTTTTGGGCACAATTAACGACCTGTGACGAACTGCAATTGTATATATGCATGCATAAACAAGACAAAAATTTGAAGGTTTCAAAAATGAAACTCATCAAAATTGCATTAAATTATTTAAACCATGCAAAACACCTGAAATTGGAAAGGTGAACTGTATTTCAATTAATATCATGAAGGAACACCTCTGCAAAAACGATAACCTGTAAAGCTGTAAAACTGTATTAAATCTAAAAGCTGAGTTATAAATATCTTTTCTTTGCAGAATGCAAAGGCTAAAAAACAAGAACTAAGGAAAAAGATTAACTTTTCCAATATATACAAAAGGCATGCACAAAGCAGCCAAAAATAGAACTAAACTGAGAACTGAAGTGAAAACAACATCTCTACGTGAAATCCGAGCAGAAATAAATATCTCCAAAAGATGAGCTCAAACTCATGCAAAAAAAGTGAGTGAACTCGGAAACTCGCAGTCACAATGTGTACAATAAAAAACTAACTCGAATTGAAATCCATAAGAAGTGGGTGCAAGCATGAGAAAATCATCTTGTTTATGCCAATCCACCCATGAGAACTGGAACTCCATCTCTAAAATTTGCATGATGATAAAGAAAAAAATCCATCGTTAACTCCACCCATCTTTGCATGATCTACTCCACTCTACTTGTGTTTTCGCATATCTTGGAAAAGGTGATAGCTTTATTAAATATTAAAGATAATCAAATGATTATCTTAATATTTAACGTGTGTAATAGTTTTGCTCTAAATATATTATATATTAAATACTAAGGTAACAAGATATTACCTTTAATATTTAATAAATTGAACATTTTGATAATTCATGCAAAACAAATCTAACTTAGCAAACTCTCACCAAACCTTCCTTAAGCCACGGGCTTCCTAAAAGCAAAAGACTCTTGACTTTAAAAGTCATAGATCATGGGGAACAAGTAAACATGATGATTTATTTTAAAATCATAAAAAAAAACATCCTCCATCGAATTAGGGCAGGAAAATATTACCAAGCCCTAATCATTCATTATTATTGCATTGACTTGGATAAGGAGATATGTTGTACCGCCATGGTGAACAAGTCTGGAGCTTAGAACAGCCAATTTTTGTATGACTTCTGTTGATTTCTTGTAGTCTGAAGGCACGAAATCATAGGTAGACTCTCTCCTTCATCGTTTCAAGCCTTCTTTATCTGAATCTTTGAATGTATTTTGCATTAAAAACACTAAAAAGTCACCATGGTTTCCTGATTGTCTCTTGTGAATACTTTATTATTTAGCCTTTGTTCTTCTTTCCTACTATGAGGCTTCTCTGTATCTTATGGCTGCATTTTCTTTCTGATTTTGAACCTTAAATTACTTATAGGCCGCAGTTGTATGCTGCTATTAGGTATTCGTTTTTCACTTTGGCTATAAAAATAGAGGGTTTCCTTTCTTTCATTCCTTCAAAATATATGTCTATTCGATTTCAACAGGCACAAGAGTATTGAATATCTTGTTTTCTCCAATGATAGTTGTGGTTGTATCTTACAATTTTATTTATCTTTTTGAAGAAAAAAGGATGAAAAGATCTCTCCCATTTTGGGTGTTTCTGTTGAAGTTGTTGATTCACCGTGTTCTCTTTATCCCACTCATTTGACAAAATCCTTTCTTCCAAACCATGCAAGTTTTGTATATTTTGCTCTATCTTAACATTGTTTTGATAAATGGCATAAGACTTTGCATCGTAGAATCTGTATTATGCACATACCACTCCATCTTGAAGTCACAATTGTATATTTATGCATTTCCTTTTAAATATGCTATCTCTTGAAAGTAACAAGCCAGGGAACAATACTTTACTCCATGATTGTTCCTATCTGGAAATGCTTATTATTATTACAGATACATCATTTATTCCTAATAGTACTCTTGTTTCTACAACACTGTTATTGATGCTCTTCATCACACTGTATTGTTGTTTATAGCACTTTGATGAAATGATGAGTAACATTCCTTGTTTTAACCTCTGATAACTGTCATACCTCCACACAAAAATTTCAATGCAAACCCAACAGTTATCATCGTGTCTCAAAGTGCTTACTATCCTGTCTTGCTTCATGTTATGCTTCATGTATGTGGCTATCCTCCATGACTAAGAATTTAATGTATTTTTGTTTTTACTATTTTGTATGCACTATAATCCATGTGCAAATGAGGTTGCATTCCATAGCTCTATGTTGTATGCAATACTTAATAGAAACTACAGCATTCACCATGGAAACTTGACTAATCTTATTTGATCATTGACATCATGGCACTCATACCTCTGTGTTCTTGTATTTTACTTGATAAAAATGATATCCAATTGTTGATTATTTTGATCATTGGTCATTTATGTTGTTGTTGAAAACTTTTAGTTTGACCACTTTCCTATAGCAATGTATACCAATTTCCTGTAGCATTAATGTCTAAATGCTTGACAATTGAATGATATTGATGAAATAAAAATCTTTATTGTTTCTCCGATGCTTGTTTCATCTTCTTTATATAATGATTTTAAAGGCTTCTCTTATAAATTTGTCTTATAGACCTGCAACTTACTATGTTATCAGCACTTCCTTTGTCTACTGCCCTCCAGTTATGCATTCATGATATCATGATGGTCATCCTTGAACCTTTGCATTCTTATGCCTATAACCATCATTTATGACCATGATTTACTATTGATGGCAAATTGATTTTAGAAACACCTTAATCTGCATCATCCGTTTACATTGAGTTTGCACTTGATCATGATTATGTTCCATCATTGATGATAGATTTTTGCAATGAATGATTGGTAACTGTTCTTGATATATTTTCAAATGATGAACAAGAGATGACTTACTCAATCTGTTTTTATCAAGTTGAAATAAAGTTACTTGATCAACCATGTATTCATGGAGAATGATAATTACTTTCATTCCAAACTGTTGTCCCATGTCACTATTTATGAGTTGGGCTCAACCCTTGTGGGAGCCACATTTCACGCCACTCATAAGTGTATTTGTTGAGTGGAATGATGATTATACCTGTACCTGCACACTTAAACAAACACATTAGCAAAATAAATGAAGTTGAAAGCTTCCATTGAGTTTCGTGTTCCTTGATTATCAGCCTTTGTAACCCAATCATCTGATGAATTCCTGATTTAATGCAAATTACATTCATGTTGGTAGCTTAGGCATAAATTAGAATGTAATTCATCATTGCTTAGAGTACACCTCTAACACCATCTTTTACAATTTTGCAGGTTCATGGAGCGCGAAAACGAGGCTGCAACTTGGAGACGTGACAACTGAAGACATCAAGCGAAAGTGATTCATCATCACAGGCGATGATGAATTGCATCTCTTCTTTGTGTTTACGTTATCTTCAGTAGTGTAGCTTATCATTGAATTTTGTATTCATTATTTGATTATCATAATCAAATTCAGTTACTCTCGTGACTTGTGCGAGATTTAAGTGTTTTTACAAAATGAATAAAAAGCATTATTATGCAAATTTTCAATTTTTTGTTTCAAATACTTGTACAATAAAACTATAATTCAGATGTAATCTGATCTTTATGATGAACCATGAATACTTTAACAACAAAACTTGAAAATTTTTGTACCTATCAATGATGAATTCGATTTAGCTCTACCTGTTTGAGCTCATAGAAAAAATAGGTAACAATATTAAAATGGAATACAATATGAAATAACTTTAAATGTTAAATGAAATAAATATTGGTCTTTCTCTTCTACTTAAGGCCCTAATTCCCATGCTCGTGCTCTCATCCCTAATACCTTAATTTTTTCTCTAGACCTTACTACCTCATATCATAAAAATGACACATGAGGGACATCATATTCATATGTGTTCAAGGGTAGCTCACTATTATCTCCAAGAGGACCTAAACATAATTGATTTCTCACAATGCTTGACAATAAATCATACAAACAAGTGTAGACAAGGAGGGTCTAGTAATAGTAATTGATCCACTATGACTATCAATATCATGTGGTTATGTTATCTTGAGAAGTTTATGTAATCAAATGTTGAGTCAAAGAGTGTATGTTAGAGAGGCTTTAATGTGTTGCATCTATAATAGTGACTATGTGCTAAATTGGATGTGGAGAAGGGATAGGAGGAAGGGGAAAAAATGGACCTTGCCCCTATTGCACTATCCATGTTCTATTATGATTCATTCATTTACATAATCCTTGGAAATATATATAATAAAAATAGTTCACATGGTGATATAACATAAACTCCACAGTTTACTAAGGAAATCTAAAGGTGCGTCAAGATTGTTGTTAGGTGCTTTATCAAAAACCATCCACCAACTATCCCAAAAATCATTAGTGATACCATAATGTGTTTTCCATTTGATTAAAAACTTAGGCTTAAGTAAATCAACATGAAATATGATATTAAGGTTGAAAAAATGTTGTGCAAACATGACTTTGGTAATATCTAAATCTTTCACTTCATCACATAATAAGCTAGTAGAATATTCTACTCTTTTGGCTTTTTGTCATTGTTGAAATGAATCATGTTGACTTGTGAGGGTTTGAACATGGGTGACAATCCCCTCTAAGGTGGATGTCACTAAATTCAATCAAGGGTGGAGATGATAAATTTCTATAATCCTATTTAATTCACTATTTTTAAAAAAAAATTGTTGTAGGGTTCGTTGGAAAAGGGTTCAATGGGGGAGGGTTTGGGTTTTGAGTTTGCTCATCCATATTATTTATTTCAAATTTAAAACATAAAAATTAAGATTTAAAATAATATCTTGTTAAACTATATATAATTAAAATTGAACATTTAGAATACAATAAAAATTACTAAATCATGTTCAAACTTGAGTTGAAAAGTAATGCTTAGAATAAATATTTGAAACCTCTAAATCATATAAAATAATCTATTTAATTTCAAAAAACTCAAAAAGAAAAAAATAACTATAGATTGTTCTCGATACTAGGAGAATTTTTGGCTTTGAAATTTTTTATATTCGTTATTTTTTTTCTTTTTCCCTATTCTTTGTGTTTTGGAAAACCCATGGTTCGCAACGTATAAATTTTTTTGGAGAATTGGGAAATAATATCTATTTTTTTAACAAACATCCATTTTGGTTTGGTATTACCAATCCAAAACCAATTTTTTATCTGACCCATACAAAAATTCGCATATCCATTTCAAAATTTTGGCTAAGTATAGATGCGTTTATTTTTCTTATCAGCCACTATTTAACCCATGATAATCGTGTGCACTCACCCACATTTAAATAATAGATAATATATTATAGAAACTTGATATTCTTTATGAATATATTATATCTAAGGAATTACTTTTAGGATATTATTTAAAGAGAAACTTTAGTGGAGTGAAATTCAATGTAGAAATGACTTGAAAGTCTATACAATTTTACTTATTATTTTTGCTTGATTTCCTTCTACTTTTGATATATGGAGACTAGTAGTATTTTGAAATACCTTAGAAAGGTTGTTGTTGTGATATAAGGGGACATGTTCTTCTAGGTCAACCTATGTAAATGCACATAAACAATAAAAAAACACCCTTTGGTAATTCATATGAGCTTAAGATGATCATGCAAATACAAATTATCCTTTAATGTGGCAATTGTATGTTTTCTTTGCTAAATGCATATACTTTACCTTGGGGTGCTCAACAAAGAGAATATGGGATAAGATACTTGAGCATATTTTTGGATGATAAATGATGATAATAAAATACTCAAATTTTGCAATATTTGTTCTTGGTTGGCTCAAGGTATCAAATAAACACAAGGTAAACAAATTAATTAGAATATGTGTGAATCATGAGAAGGTGGGGGTGGAATATGTGGGGATATGTGTATAGATATGGATAAAGTTTAGTGGTATTTCTTGATATATGTGCATGTCAACAATGGAACAATTTAGTGGCCCCTGCGACTACCAAGAAGAAGAGGAAGTTGGGTAGTTCTAAAGAGTAACAAGGAAGCCAAACACCTTGTTCTTTCTAAGCGAGGACACAAAGGTGGGCTCAGATGGTTCCCCTCCCAAGACCGAGGAGGTGGTTGTTGGTCATGGTGTTGTTAGTGGTGGTTTTGAGGTGGGGTCATAGGATAATTTGGAGGAAAAGGACAAGTTAAGGAGGTCATCTAAGAGTATTTCCAACCTAAAGAAAAAGGCTTAGTGTAAAAAGGACCCCAAAGTGTCTTGTGAAGGCAAGGATTCTGGTGAAAAGGCAATGGCTATTGAGGATTCCCTGATGCAAGAATCTCCCAATGTGGAGCTGGATGAGGAGAACAAGGGTCTTGATGAGGAGGATGTTGAGAAGAAGAGAGATAAATAGGAGCCTTTGAAGGTAAATCCCCTCTCTAAGTACTTTTCTTACCTCAATGATGATTCTACCTCTATGTTTGATTTGTTGGATATGGCTAGGGCCGGGGCTACTGGAACTTTTAAGTTAGCTAAGTGGACTCTTCAAGAGTTCAATAAGATTAACATTAAAATTAGAGGTTTGAAGGAGAATCTAAAGAATGTTCCGAAGGGTTTGGTGTCGGACATTCTAATTGATAGAATAGTGGACCTTGAGGGTTCTTTCCATGATTTCAAATCTCTGTGTGAAGATAGATTGGCTGCTTTGGAAGCCGAGGTTCTGGGAATGAATGCAAATATAAAAAAGCTTCTTCATGCATGTCACATCTATGTGAAGAACAATGCAGACTCTTTGGAAGTCCTTTTCAGAAAGATAAGTGAGCTCGGGGAGGATCAAGTTTATTTTTCATGGAGAAAGAGCACTCGGTTAAAGGCAAAGGAAAAAAAGGTGCTAAAGATGATGACAAGGGCCCTGGTATTAGAGGCTAGGCTAAATAGAAAAATTCCTTTGATGTTGAGAAGAAGGAGTTGTTGGACATGATCAAAAAGCACAAAATCCAGGAGCTTGAGGTGGCCAACACCTTGAGCAATTTGAATTAGTGTTTCGTCTTCTTCTTTGTTGTTGTCTGCTTCCTTCTGGGTGTCGGTTTATTTCTTGTTGTTTTGTTATTTTGATGTTGTTGGGTGTTGTTGTTAGCTTATTGTCTTATATTTCGTTCAACACCCTTTTTTGTCACATTTTTTGGCTCTTGGTATGTTGTCGGTGTCGTTCTAAAGTACTTTTTAGCAGCATTTTGTTTCTTTTGTTGTAAAGGGTTTCAAGTCTCTTCAAAACCTGTTTTTCCCATATAATCAAAAC
>VDFB02074026.1:0-23725 GCA_007258455.2 Sequoia sempervirens | reverse complement strand
GCTTCCTCAAGAGTGGAATTTCCCATAAAGCAAGTGTCATGCACAAACTAAACATGAGAAATTGGATCTAACCCTTGCATAATGTGACAGTTGAAGATAGAACTAGTACACCTGAGATGCTTCAAAAACCTACCCAAACCTTCTATCATAATGATAAAGAGATATGTAGAGAGAGGGTCACCCTGACATAATCCTCTTTTAAAATAGAAAATAGTAGATGGAGAAGCATTTATAAGCACAAAAAATAAGAGGTCCAATAATCCATCACCCATTGAATCCAATTTTCATCAAAACTAAAGGTGCATAAGATATATTTTAAAAATTTCTAGAAAACTCTATCATAATCCTTAGAAAGATCAATCTTCATAATCATTTAAATTTTTCTATTAACATGCATAGATTGAATAGCTTCCTAGATAATAATAATACCATCAATGATTTGATGACCTCGAACAAACACTCCTTGTTTAAGACAAGTGATGGAAGGAAGAAAATGCTTCAACCTCTTAACAATAGTCTTAGAGAAATTCTTATTTATTGCAAAGAGATATGGGTAACATCCAAAAAATTCAAGACTTGATACTTCTTAGGAATCAAAGAAAGAAAAGAGTTATTAATATATTTTAGCATTTGTTTGGAGGTACATAGTTCCTTGGTAGCCACCAAGATGTCATCTTAGACTATCCCCAAAAAAAACTAAAAAAACTCAATAGGAAATCTATCAAGACTAGGAGTTTTATCTTTTTCATCTTAAATAAAACTTTCTCTAACTCATCCATGGAAATAGGCCCATTGAGAAAGGAATTATCATGAGTAGAGATAATATTAGGAATACAATTCAAAATAATACTCTTGTTATCAACAAAAGGGTTGGTGGGAGTTTTGAATAATTCACAGCAGTGAGAAACAACCTCTAACTAAATATCTTGAATTGAAACTAATCTAGACCCATCATGTATTTGAATCTCCTTGAAAGAATTACCATGTTTTGGTGCCACAACAAAGTTATGGAAAAAATAAGAATTCCTATCTCCTACTCGCAACCATTTAGCACAAGATTTTTTTTTGTCTCCACATGATTTCTTGCTAAAGCTCAATTTTTATAAATCATTTTAAAATTTAGATGCAAAGTTAATAAATCCTTACCCAAGCCTTTTTCTTGAATACACCATTGAATTTCTAGTAGCTTATTCAAAATATTTATTTTCCTTCACAAAATATTACCACATGAAGAAAAATTCCAATGTTTGAATTTTTGTTTAACTTAACATAATTTCCCGAATAAAATATATTATTGTACCATGATGAGACTTACCTTCCTACCACCAAATTCTAATTTTTCCTTCCAAGACTTCTTCTTTTAACCACATGGGTTGAAATCTAAAAGGATAATTTTGAGGCTTAAAAGATCTGTTCCAATGCAAATCTATGAGCTAGTGATCTGAGCCAACATTATTTAAAATGGAAGAAGAAAGTTGAAAGCAATGATAAGGACAAGAACCACAAACCAATAATCTATCCAAAATGTTTTGCAATAAAATCATCTCCAATTCTATGATTGTTGCAAGTAAAGGTGCCATTTTTGGGAGGGATATCCATTAACTAAAGATGATTAATTTTTTGCATAAGAAGAAGAATAGCCTGAGGAAGGGGAGGAAGACCACTTTTTTTTTGTTAAAGGATAACAAATTATTGAAGTCACCACCAATAATCCAAGGATATTCTTAAGGAGAAGCTTTTCTATGAATTTGTAAATCATCTCAATATTTAACCTTACCTTGAAGATCTTGGGGGAGCATAACAATTAGTAGCCAAAAATTTTAGACGATCATAAATGAGAACCCCTTCTAGAGATAGACCTCCATTGGAACTCAAGAATGTTTTTGGAGAAAAATATCTAGAATCCCACACACAAAGAAGACCACTAGATAGACCAAATGTAGAAATAGCAATGCTTTCCCAATTTCTACCAATGCTACAACCAAATTTTCAGTATTCATTGGGAAGCTTAATTTCTTGAATTAACAACAAACGAGATTTAGATATTTAACTATTCTTTTAATAAATTTATGTTTGGGTCTACTGCCAAGCCCTGTTGCATTCCAATAAATAATCATGATTGAGACAAATGAGTAAGGGATGGATTTGATTGATTTAAGAGCCATGAAGCCAAAATATGTTCTCTGAAAAGTTTAGATTTATCATGGTTAGTCTTTTGCCTTGCCTTAAATGCCCCATGTCTCTCTTTCTTTTTATTTTGAGTTTTTTTAATACCCAAATCCCAAGTAGAAGCATCTTTTCCCTTATTTTCCTTGAAAGATTCTAATTTCAAGTTGTCTTGTGGATGCATAATCAAAAGATGATCTTGTTTATCAAGTTCATAAAATGGGTTTTAGGTACATGTTCAAGCTTATCAAATGTAATAAGAGTCTCTTGAATCTCAATAGTTTGAGAATTATTAAGAATAAAATGAGGATTTTGGGCATAAACAATAGCCTTACTTGGCAAAAAAGCATGAGTGGCATTTACAATAGATGGAAGAACATCTAAAAACTCTCCAAAAAGTGGAAGATTTTGGATAGTATTATCGTGCTACTTATTAAAAATATTTGTTCTCTACAATCGACCATTAATTTCATGGTCTTGCATTATTTCATCGTTCCCCCGATTTTCAATCACCCTCTCCTAGTTTTCATTTTGATCATCATGAGGTTTGGTAGGTATTTCTCCTAAAATAATTTTTTATTTTATTTTATTTTATTTTGAGCATTAGTTTTATTCCCTCTAGGGTGAGGAGGAGGTCAAAATTTACCTTTCCTATGAACCATGGTAAAACCATTAGTATTAGAAGGACCAATAATAGACCCTTGATTAGCTTGTTGAATCAGTTGCTTGCCCTTTTTTATCTTCTTGTGCTATCTTATGTCTGAAGAATGATTTGATTTGAGTTGTACGTAATCCCAAAAAATATTTTCATAATGATGATATTCCCTAAATCTGAAAGGAATGGCTTCATAATCAAGGGTTTGATGCCAAACAAAATCTCCCAATTGAATATTAAGAGCCTCTGGCAAAGGATTATTGAGATCCAATTCAACATAGATGCAAACATAACTAGAGATTTCTTTTCTCCCTAGTAATTAATGAAGCTCCTAAATAAGTACCCAAAGAATCACCCATTTTTCCAAAAAATCAGAGGCAAAGCAAATAAACATAACCAACTAGAACTTTGGATGGGAGTTCCATTATTGGAATAAAATTTGAATGTCAGAGTTTCTTGAAAAGTCCAACATGCTTGAAGAAATAACGACCTCTTTCAAAAATTTGAACACAATCAACAACATTATTAAAGGAAACAAAAAATACACATTAGCAACCAGGGTAATCTCCAAGTCTCCTTCTATCAACCAATCTCAACATGCCCAATCTTCAAGTATCCACAAATTTAAGTGAACCTCTATGAACTTACAAATGAGAAAATGTTTCTAGAAGAAAACTAAATCTTTAGCCATATAGTCAGAGTTAAAAATAACTGCAGAAATTTCTTTACTGTGAGGAAGACACCCATTTATTTTTAAATCATTAGATTTTTCCTTTGTACAAAAATAATTATTGTCTCTAAGGAAGATCCACAAGAATATTTGTTGTATTAACCTCATGCATAAACTGATTAACACTTCCACCAAACATAACTTGTTTAAAGAAAATTGAAGAATGATTATGATGACCAGCCATGAAACCCTCTAAAACTCACAAAGTGTCTTTTAAAAACATATCTAACATCAATAACAATGAGCAAAAGAGATAAACAAAAGATCAATAAAGTAAAGAAGAAAAACACAACTACATATACATGCAATGACATACAAGAGCATCTAAAAACATAAACCCTCTGCTCCCCCTCACAACACTATCACTCCGTCCCTAGAAAATCAAACATTCATACATATAGTAATATATTATTATATTAAAACACTCCACAAAAATTAACACAAAACTAAATAAAATTAACATATGAATATACTAATTTCACCATTAGACTAATAATTGATCTTACATCTTAAAACCGTTCCATTAACATTCAATTGTCTCTCCCTTCAAAATACTCGCCTCAGCTATTCGGTTCTCTCCTACCTACCTTGTAAGCACAGAGAAAAATTTCAAACGAACGTCAAAATTGACCCTAATACGAATCCTTCTTCCCATGGTTCAAGAGCTCTTCTTGTAAAACAGGGATTTGTTTAATGAGACAGTAGTCTAGTTCCAGCTTAATTCAATCCTATGAAAAAGTTCTTTTAGTGCTGCAACTAACGAAGTATCAATGTACACTTTACAGAAAATTTTATTTCTATAATGGCAGCAACAGCAGCAACACTTCGTTGGATTGTTCAACTTCACAAGGATGTTCCAAAGGCGGCACGTTTTTATTCAGATGGTCTCGGCTTCACTGTCAATGTCTGCACTCTCAAATGGGCAGAGCTTCAGTCAGGTCCTCTCACAATTGCCCTCATGCAGGCGCCCAAGTAAGTAGTATACCTTTTATTTTTTTTGCTTTTCCCAATCTCGGTCATTTTTACCAACTGCTATTAGTCTGGCATTCAGTGAATTGAGGACTTTTATCTCGTGTTGCAAACACATTCAATAAACCCTTAAAACCTAAACCGAAAATACTTAATCGTTAACCCTAATATTTTAGATCTTAAAACCATATCAGTGGGTATCGGTACAGGGATCATCATAACATTTTAAATCTAGGGTCGAGAGCAAATGAGTAAGGGCGTGTTTATTTGCGTATAAATGCAGTCATCAAAAGCAGAATGGGATTATATATAGATGGGGTGGGTTATGATTACTCATTACTCAGAATCAATCTGCAGTTTTTTTGAATATTATTCTACCATACTAGTACCCTTGTACACCGGTTACAAATGGTATCCCCATACCCACAGTTTCTGGAATGGTATATCTATATATATAAGTTATAACCATTACTTGTTAACTTGTGTACCCTGATTACAGATGGCTACACCTTATCCACATCTTTCAGGCAACATATTTATCTATAATAGGTTACCATCCACACCTTTCGGTGACTATATCTATTATTCCTGAAAGGTGTGGGCGCTAATCTATTATAGATAAATATATTGCCTGCAAGATGTGGATATGGGGGTAGCCATCTCTAACCAGGGTACACAAATTAACTGGTAATTATGGATATATTATTCCAGAAAGTGTGGGTACGGGATGACTTTTGTAACCAGGGTACCAGTATAGTAGCATAACATTAGAAAAACTCCTGATTAATTTTGAGTAATCACAACCCACCACATTTGCTGTCCCATTTCCTGAGGTTTTTTTTTGACATTTTCAATAAGTGTTTCTTATATTCTTTTATATATATCCATTATTTTTTGGCTCTTTTTACACTTAGAGGCCAAAAAATACAGAGAATAGGTAGACTGAACAATTTTTGTAAGCATTAGGGTATTTCAAGTTTTCTGTAAGTTAATACTCAGAATTTTTAGACTTTTTGTACGAGTTAAATTTTGAACTGTAATGATGATTTCCTTTTAAATCATACCTCTAACAAGGGTTTTGTAAAAAAACATAGGGCTGCTTCTAAAATGGTAGGCCATATTCCATTACAGAATGTCCAACTATTTTAGGACCAGCCTCATAAACCTGCTTAGGTGAATAAAATAGAATATTTAATGCTATACAAATTTTTTATGATTTGCATTTTTATAAGCTCGCTCTTATGTCTAATTTTATTTCTATGCACTACATATGACATGAATTTTTTTATTTTTTTTCTCTCTATTTTACAACTAGTATTTTTTTCTAGCTCTCGAATTTTTGCTATGTTTTTCCGTATTAAACCTGAGTAATTGGATTCCATTTACACTTTTATACACCATGCCAATGCCATCTAAATGGAATGCTACTAGAAGTCTATAGGTACAAGGGTAAATGAAGAAGGGTATGAAGAGCACAAAGATTTACTGAGAGGGGGGTGGCGGAGTGAATCAGTAAATCAAAACAAACTTTTTCTTTCTAAAACTTTTATCAAGTTCAACTTTTATTCAACATCAACTTCTTAATATGAAACAATGCAAATGCAATTAAGTTTACTCCAATTGATGTATGAAATGTTTAAATGATTTTTACAAAAGAAAGTAGGCACCGACCTACTTGAATTATTAATGAAAAGTTTAGTAGGCTACAACCTACAAGGAGCACCAACCCCTTAAACTTATTTAGTAGGCACCAACCTACAAGGAGCACCAACCCCTAATGTGCAAGGCACCAACCTTGACTAAATGATGGATGTAAGATGACTGCCTTCAATCGGATCTGCACTTCCTCTATCCTCCAATCTGCTTTGTGATGTATGTTATCACTTTAAGCCCACACAAGAGAATAGATTCTCTGATTTGACTTGCTCACACTCCACAACCACACAAATGAATGAGTATCAAATATATACTTAGATCAAGGATAGCAACTCTTGATGAAAGAACACAACTCCATCTTTTCAGCTTTCATTCACACTTCTTCGTTAATCTGTATTAATCTTTTCAACTTTCAACTCTTGATGAAAGATCTTCTTCAGAATTTTATATTAGAACTCCTTTCTATTTTATTGTTTTGCCAATCGCATCTTTTGGAAATTCAAGATTAACTAATCTTTTGTGTCTTTTCAGAACAGATCGCATCTATTGATTTAGCCTTTTCATAACACACGTCTTTTGTGGAGATTCAGATGCGTCCTTTAGTTAATTGAGTTATGTCTTCTAAAACACGTCCTTTTAAATTCGCATCTGTTCATCAAGGAGTAAGATGTATCAACAGCAAAACACGTCTTTTAGATTTTAATTTGCCACATCACTTTGTTATGTCATTCAACTTAACAAATCACAAATTGTATTTGTTAGATTAAACAGTCCGTTCTTTTCTCTAACAGATTGTATTTTGTTAAGAACTTCGATCCTGTTGATTATTGATCCTATCGAAGACTTTGATCAGATTTCAAACGGTATGAAATGATGCTGTATTAGAGTCAAAGACGGATTGAAGAATGATAGTAAATAATCTGGAAGTTTCGATCTGAATGCCTCAGATTATAATGACCTCAATCTGATCTGGAAGTTTCGATCTGAATGTTTCAGATTATGATTTAGTAATCTGTCTCAATCTGAATGCTCAATCTGAATATTTCGATCTGAAGTTAACCATCTTAATTTGGATGTTCTTTACCACTGTCTGAAGATAATGATATCTGATTAGTTAGATGACATGCTTGTCAACAAATCTGAACATTATTCACTGCCTTGACATCAATGACAATTTCTTCAACAGGGTATAGATAAATCACTCCAGAAAATATTGGTACAGGGACATCCTATGAAATTAGGGCACAGTAGTAAATGAAGAAGTTTATTCATAACCATAAATTATGGGTACAGGGACATTATTGGAATTAAGAGTACAAAAGAAAATGAATAAGGTTACAGATATCTTATATGTAAATATAGTTCTAGAAAGTATGGACAGGGTAGAATTTCAAACCAGGGTACAGGAGTAAATGAATAAGGGTGAGAGTAAATGAAAAAGGGTATTTCTAATATTATATATAAATATAGTTACTAGAAGGTTCAGGTATGGAGACACCATCTCAAAATGGGGTATGACAGTAAATAAACAAGGGCCAAACTCTCAAGAAGTTTTGGTTAGAGTAAATGATTAGGATAGCGAATATATTATAAATAAGTATAGTTATTGAAGAAGTGGGTATGGAGTTAGGTCCTTGGCCTTATATGAGAGTTTCCTAGTGATTGTTTCCAACCAATACACTAAACCCTAAACACTGAAACCTAAACCATAAATGCTAAAACTTTAATAGTGAAACCTAAATTTGAAACCTATGTTACTGGGTTCTTCTAGTACTCCCTGCACTTGTATAGGTTTGCTTAGGGGCTAAGACAGCTTTAGATTGCCCAAGGTCTGCCCTAGGTGGACTCGGGACCTGCCAACCAGCTGGCCATAAAACAAAAAAAAAAGGCACTTTTTAAAACATTTTTAAAAACAAAAAGTATCCTAAATATCTGATTTCACCCTAAAGTGAGGGCACTTAACTTCTTTTGCCTCATTTCACAAATACAGGTGAGTAAGACAACATTTTTGTCTCCAAGTTGCCATTGTTTTTTTACAAGGTTGTTGCATTTTTCTTCGAAGGTGAGGGCTATGAGAGAGAAAGAGCTGCACAAGGAAGTTTTATTTATCAAAGGTGAGTGAATCTTGCAATTTTTTTTCAATTTTTTTTTCAAGTTTTTTTTTCTAAGTTTTGAATATTTTTTGAAACATTTAATACATAATTTAGGGGTAATAATGCTTTTTTTTAAAAAAAGTTTTAGGGTTGTAAAATTGTAATGTTTTTTTGTTTTGTTATGTTTATACAAAATGATTGGTGGTTCTAGTTTCATTGCCCTATATGCAGAGAGTTCATTTAAATTTGATGCAGTGTCACCTCTTTGGCGACATACGACCATGATTGAACACCTTCTTGGTGGTGGGGGTTATTGTTAGCATTGTAGCCAATGTGGAAATGAGTATAAGACCTCATATAGTTGAGTGAAAGCTCATTTGTGTGCTATTTTTGACCTAGGAATAATAATTTATCTAGGTTTGAATAAAAAGGGGTTGCAAAGCAACAAATAATGGGATATATTAGAGTACAAGAGAATGCTAACATGGTAAGTAATATATCAAAGGAAAGAATACATCCTCTTTCCAAGAAAGGATTGCAAAAACCTCCTAGTGGCATATCACAATTGGTTGGCCTCCATCTTTTTATGCCACCTTCTTCTCGAGAAAAGAATACCCCATTTCTTTTGCATAAAAGAGGCCCATTGGAAAAGGCTTTCAAGAATGAGGCGAGGGAGTTTGTAGATGAGAGCATTGCTCATTGCATTTATGGCAACGAGCTTCCTTCAACCTTGTTAAATCACCATATTGGCGAGATATGGTGATGACAATTGGCAATGTACTTGTTGATTACATTAGTCTTGGTTATGAAAAGTTGCACACCACCTTATGGCCAAGGAGAAAGCTTTTGTAGAGGCACCGTTGAGAGCAATAAAGGATACATAGCCCAAAACAATTGTGTTTATCATTTCTGATGGATGGAAAGATTGCAAAAATAGACCACTAATCAATGTCATTGCAGTGTCCCCTACAGGGGTGATGCTTTTGAAAACAGTAGATTGTGAAGGACAAGTGAAGGATGCAACTTTCATTGCCAATATCCTCATACAATCCATTGAGATGGCAAACCTTGAAGATGTTGTTCAAGCCATAATAGACAATGCTAAAAATGAAGGGCAATTGGTTGAATAGTGGAGGGTACATATGGGCATGTTTTTGGATAGCATTGAAGAGCACACAGAAAATACTGAGATGGGGGGGGTGGGGTGAATTAGTATTTTAAACTTTTAAACTTAAACCATAATAATCAGAAGTAAAACAGTAAGAGCAACCATCAACATGATAAAATTTCACGTGGAAAACCCTTTCGGGTAAAAAACCATTGCAGAACTTATGCTTCCATTAACATAAAATGGGCACCAACCCAAGAGACTACAATCTCCAATTACAAAAGTGAGCACCAACTCATTGGAAGCACCAACTTCGTAAGTCTGAAGCACCAACTCTAGTGTGAGGACCAACTCACTAAAGAACTTCACAATACTACAACTTATATTTCAATATACAATTTGAAATTCAACCAAGAGATTCATAACTCAAATTAAGAGCAGATATAACACTTCAATCCCACGAAGAAAAACATATGGTTTGCACTAATGATGAAATGGTAACATCTAAAGAATGATCACATCTGTTTTAGAATAAGCAACACTAACTCCATGTAGAAAACATGCTCCTACACACGCTTTTAATAGTCAGGCTATCTCTGATGCGTTTTATGACACAACAAACATTCTAGAATAAAGTGTCAAAGACGCTCTATCCCTCTTGAAAACTACCTCCCATGCTAAGACCGCAAGAAAGATCATTATATGACAATTCCAATGTTTCTAGGTGTGGGACAGCCTGTATTGATGTGATATGTCGGGTAACACAAAGGGACTTCACGCTAGGCTTGTTCAATTCTACAATGAAGGTCTAGGACAATGAAGCTTTCTCGCTTGGGTCATCTCTTGGATCAAACAAACTAAAAAAAGGAGATAAGGGTCTGTGGAGTTCTAATCTACTTCCTAAGAATTCAAGAGATGGTATTAACTTGGTGAAATCCACACTCAAGGCTTTGCTTCGCCACGCCAACCACAACTACACAAAGGGGGTGCACCTCAAGGAATGTGCTTATGATTTTCACGTCATGAATAACTACCATCAAATCGAACAATAATTATCTAGACAGAAGTTAAGCATCCAAAAAATAAGCTCAGGCTAACTTTACGCATTGAATGAAAATCATCCATTCAAAGAACGTATGAGCAAAAAGTTTCACCAAAATCAACACTTATCCAATCTCGCATTCATCTAGCATACATGGAATAAAATCTAAACTACGATGAGGGATAAGAACCATGCCAACTCCAAAATAAGAGAAGCAATCACCATCAAAACAATGCATGCATTACTTATTACTTTGGCAGTCATACACAACAATTACTTATCTCAACATGTTTCGCAACATGCTCCCCTCCTTTACAAATGAGGGGGTGAGCTCAATTCTATAGGCTCCCAATTACAATCTTAATGGCCAAGATTGATTTAGGATCAATCTATTGCTTACAAATAAACCCTAATTAGGGTTTGCTAGCCTCCCTCACCAATGAGAAAATTCATATCTCGAGGACACTTGTCCTTTTTTACAATATGAACCTCAACAACAAAATAGAAAGTTGTTGCATGTTGATTTGGAATGATTTGATTGGTTGAAGATGACGAGAGCCACCTCAGCTGCAGGTTGATGCCTCTCCTTATTAGTTTCGCTTTTCTTTCCACGGTTTGCCTTTGAATATTTTCCTTGCTGATGACTCTGTCCTTTGTGCTTTGATCTTGGATTTGTTTTGAGACTTCGATTTCTTCTTCTCACCTATATTGGAAGTCTCACCTTAGAGCAGGTGTCATTCCTTTGGATTTCCTCTCTGAATTTTCCAATTTGTGTCAAGAAATTGTCTAAGTATGAAAATTTGTTTGGAACACTCTTCTTGTTTTCCTTCCAACACTTAGTCAATTTGACTTTATTATAGTGATGGATGAAGATTTTCAATATTCTCTCTCCTAAAGTCGGACTTGCTGGATTCTTTTTCAATCTATCTCCAGTGGACTTGGTGAGCTCTTAGCCATTCCTTCTAGGCGAACTTGATGAGTTCTTTTCCATTCTCTCTTGGTATGGCGAACTTTTCGAGAATCCCTTTTCAACTCCATTTCTCCTTGGGGCGGACTTGGAGTGTTTCCTTCCATTTCCTTGGGCAAGGCGGACTTCACAAACTCTTTGCCATTGTCCATTCCTCCAAGGTCGGACTTTGTCTTGTCTTTGCCATTTTGACTTGGGGCGGACTTTACCTTGGCTTGTGCCATCCCTTTTCCCTCACTCCATTTGGCTTGAAGCGGACTTGCCACCTATCCATGCCATTGCTTCTTCTTTGAAGATTCGCCTCGTGTAGTCATCCACCTGCAAGAAATAAAATAAATGAATCTAAATTTAATTCAGATTTTCTCTCTCCTAAAGATAACTTTTCAAGATAAGCTTTGAAAGATTTTTATAAATTTTCTAATTTCATTTTCAGGCTTTTAATTTTCTCCAAAATGGCTAATTTATTTGATTTTATCTTTATTTTATTTTTTAAATTTAGCCATGGCGAAAATTATTCATCAATCCCAATGTTGGATGAAGATTTTCATTTTCTCTCTCCTGAATTCTGGCTCGTGTTAAATTTTTAACACTCTCTCTCCTGAAGTCACGGTGAATTTTGTGTCGAATTTATCATTTCAAAGCGAATTTCATATTCTCTTTGCAATTTTTATCTTGGCACGAGCATATTTCATATTTAATTCTCCATTTTATCTCCCGAAATCGGAATTCTCACTGATTTGCCATACTCTCTCTCTAGAAGTCGAACTCTCTAAGACGTTTTTTTTTTAATCCACTTGTCCAAATGTCATGGCGAATTCCCAAGGTGATTGCCTTCTTTCCATTTATTTTTCTATCTTATTTACTTTCCACCTTGCAATTTATCTACCACTCTCTAGGCAGATTTCAAGAAATATTTTCTGATTTATATTTCTTCTCTTTCTCTCTCTAGGCGGACTTGTTAGACTTTATGCCAAGGTCTTTGGAGAGATGGCGGAATTTCTTACTTGTTTTCCATTCACCATTTATTCTTCTCTTTAAAGCAGACTTTGTGTAGTATTTGCCATCCCTCACTTTAGTCCATGTGGACTTCATATGACTTTTTTTCAAGCACCTCTCCAAACGATGGCGGACTTCTTACTTTATTTCCAAGTGCCTTTTAAGCTGATGGACTTTATAAAATATTTCCATTTGTCTTTCCAGCTGGCGGACTTCATAAAGCACTTGCGAAATGACTTTTCAAAGGTGGGCGGAGTTTCCTAAGTCTTCTCCAAAGAACTTTATTAAGGTGGCGGACTTCTCAAAGCTTGTTCTAGTTCAAAATGCTTGATGGCGGGCGGACTTTATAAGACTTTTTTGCCAAGTGTCATACGGACTTTTCTTAAGCTATTTCCAATTTGATTTTAGGCTGGCTACTTTCCAAAGTCCTTGCCAATTGACCTTTTTTGCCAATTGATCTTTGCTGATGGGCGGACTTGGTCTCATGTCATGCCATTCTCCATTTGTCCAAGGGCGGACTTGCTTTATCTCCAAGCCATTCCACATTTTTTCCAAGGGCGGACTTGGCAAGTATTGAAGCCATTTATACTTTCCTTTGCTAAGCGGACTTGCTACCTTCCCATGCCACTTCAAGGTGGACTTGGCATGAGTCCATGCCATTTCCTTGTGGCTGGGCGGACTTTCCATCAGTCCATGCCATTTAATGTTGCTTGGCTGAAGCCTTTTGCCATTATTTCGATCTTCTTTCTCCATGCTGGTTAATGTCTTAGTCTTCTTTTCATGCCTCCATGATTCTCACCATGATTTTCAGTCATACTTAGACAAATTTGCCATGATTTTCTCAGATTTCTCCATGAATTTTCCAGATTTCTTCACCATTTTCTGTGATTTTTGGGACTGATTTTTCCAGATTTTAATTGGTTTTCTGTGATTTTTTGATCTAGAAGTCTGATTTTTGATGATTTTTCAAAAATTTCAAACTTAATCAGATTTCACCATAAATTTTTTTTTTTCAGATTTTTCAATTGATTTTTCGTGATTTTCTGTTCGTTTTTTGGAACTTCTAAGTGGTTTTTGAAATCCGGGCACTTTCTAAATATAGGAACCCCGCCAAAAATAAAAAAACTTTTCCCAAAATAGCAACTTTCCAAAAATACCCCCTAAAAAATAGGAAGTCTGATATGGGCCAAAAAACGCCAAAAATGAAGTCCCTAAAAAATAGGGGTCCAGAGGGTCAAAAATGCCAAAAAGTAGTTGTCGGAATTGGATGAGATGACAGTCGTTCTTCGTCCTTCAGGCCTTCTGAGTCCGTCTGAGGTGTTTAGACACTAATTCGGGCTTAAAATCTCAACTTGGCTCGTATGACTCTTAGAAACTCTAACTCCTCATTGCAAAAAGACTGGTGATAAGCAGTTGCGACGCCAAGGAAAAACCCAAAAAGCAAAAACAAGAGGGTCCCCATTTGCAATGGGGCGATGTGTGAAAAGGTCACAACACTATCCTCAAAGCAGAATCGGACAAACTTCTAATTCAATGCAAATCTGTCTTGAAGACAAAGCTGATACTACCAAAGATGATTCACATGACTCCAGGTGATATGTATTTTTTGACTATACAAATAATATACCATAGCAAAAGATTATTGGAGATCACACTTTGCACTCAAAATGATCAAGGGAGAAAATGCGTTGAAAGTTCTATACTCCCAAAGGCCAGCCAAAAAACCCAACGGAAAAATACCTCACTTTAGCATAGATGCATCAAGTCAATTGTAATTTTATAATCGACATATGCACGTAAAATTAATTCAAAAATCGCATTAATAATAACATTTTACAGATAATTTCGAAAAACCCCTGAGGGAGAAAACCCAGCAACAAAGATCTCTCTTATATATATAAATAGAGGCAACAATCCTCTTTACAATGAGGCCAATAACAAGGCCAACCTTCAGCACCTACACAAGATGCAATGGCAGATAATAATCTGCACCTTCCAATATCTAACTCTGCCCTTGAAACAATTCGCAATCTGCTCTTAATGCAATTCGCACTTTGACTGAATTGAACTTGCTTGAAATGAATCGATCTTGAATGATCTACAAATGATAAGTGAACTCCTTTATATACAAATTGAAGAGGCACCTCCTTTCATATATCAAGTCGGCCAAGCAAAGAATAAATATATATATTCTTTTAATTAATCGCGCCAATGAGGAGAGGTCGGCCATAACACAAATGATGATTATTCATTTAAGGTTAGTTGCTTAACAAATGAAAAATCTCTTTATAAGAATCGCACCTCTTGAGTTTGAATAAATTAAATAGCATCATGCTATCATTTAATTTATTATAAAGAGGATATCGTTGGAAGTTACTTCTGACGCTGCAATAGATCATTAACACTCCCTCTCAACTAGGGAGTAGACTTCCACCTGCACAGGACTTATCACCTCAGCGTGATGTCCATCATATTGGCTACAACCAAATATGAAAAGAAGAATATCACCTCAACGTGATATTAGATATCGCCTCAACACGATATCTACCATAATGGCTACAACCATACTATGGTAAGTACAAGTGTTCATCACTTGCTGATGTTGTCACCTCAACGGATTCTCTTCACCATGACTCTCTCTGTGAGGGTGAAACATTAAGTACAACATATGTCATGGGTCTCACACATGACATCCACCAGTGATCTTCACCAAAGGGTGGAAACAAGGGCTTTCACTCAAATTCCTTCGCCTCGCAGGAAAATGCATTACCAAGGGCTTTGCACTCAAATTCCTCCGCTGTGAGGAAAATGCATTAAACAAAGGCTCACCGATACTAAGACTCTTACTCACCAAGGCCGATTCTCCACCATACCGCGTTTATCTTGAAGTATACAAACTTTATCCCGGGCGAGAGGCTTGGTGTGAGAATATCTCATTGCCTCAAGCCATCGCTAAGCGATGTACCTCAACTCGCATGTACTTTCCTAATACTCATATCTGGATATAGTGGTACTTGATCTCAACATGCTTGGTTCTGTCATGAAACACAGGATTGACAGAAAGTTTCACACAACTCTGATTATCACAATGAATGATAGTAGGCTCCATTGATTGTCCAAACAATCCTGCAAGGAGCTTACGAAGCCACACTGCTTCCCGAGTTGCCAAACAAGCTGCAATATACTCAGCCTCTGCTGTACTCAGTGCTACAGATGACTGCTTCCTGCTACACCAGGAAATCATAGCTGAACCCAAACTGAAGCAACAACCAGAGGTGCTCTTCCAATCTGGTGGACAACCGCCTAATTAGAATCGGAAACCATATAACTCCAAGTCTCAAGATTCCGAAGTATACTCAACCCATATCCAACTGCTAATGAAGTATTCAGATATGTTTAGCTGCAACAAGATGTATTTGTCTCTCGATCACACATAACCGGGTTAAGTGCACTCATTGCATAGCAAGCAACATCGCATCTAGTGTTAACTAGATACATCAAGGATCCAATTAGCCGCTCAGACAATGTAGGATCCACCAACCAACTAGCTGCACTCTCCTTCAATTTATATGTAGGTTGGTCTCCATAGGTGTAGACATGGATTTGCAATCCATCATGCCAAATCTCTTAAGTATATCAATGGTGTACTTCCCTTGACTTAGAATCATTCCATCTGGTTTCTGCCAGACTTCTAAGCCAAGGAAGTAATGTATGAGCCCAAGGTCCTTCATCTCAAATTCAGAAGTCAACTCCTTCTTACACTCAAGAATCAAGTGATCTTCTCCAGTAAGGATCAGATCGTCAACATATAAAACCAAAATTAATGCATCACCATTGATTACCTTGAAGTAGAGATTTGAATCAGCATCATTCTTTAAGAAGCCCAAACTTGACAGGTACCGATCAATCCTTTCGTACCATAACGTAGAGCCCGCTAAGACCATACAAGGCCTTCTTCAGCCTGGGTAAACGCAGGACTCCTTCCCATGAACCTTCAAATCCATCAAAGTTGCTCTTATAAACCTTCCTCTCAATTACTCCATTGAGAAAGGCTGTCTTCACGTCCATCTGGTGAATCTTCCATCCTCTGGATGCAGGAATAGCAATGATGGTTCTGACTGAAGTGTAGCGAGCAACAGGAGCAAATGTCTCATCATAATCAACTCCCTCTTTCTGAGAGAACCCACGAGCCACAAATCTTGCCTTGTACTTCTCAATGCTTCCATCTGCAGCATGCTTAATCTTAAATAGCCATTTAGAAGATACCACAGACTTGCCCTTGGGTCTAGGAACAATATCCCAAACATCATTTTTAAGAATTGATTGATACTCCTCTGTCATAGCATCTCTCCAAACTTGAAGACTAGATGCTTCCTCAACACGGGTAGGCTCAGATTCTATAATCTGACTCATCAAGGCAACATAACTGGAGAACTTATGTGGCCTTTTGCTTTCTCTGAATGTGCCTCTAGGAGCTGCAAAACTTTCAGCCTCATGCATAGTACGCCTGGCCCATAGAGGTCTCTTTCTCCCAATAACAATGTCAGTAGGCCCATCAGTAGGTTCCAAGGGTTCAACAGGATCAATATCTTCTTTTGGTTTTGAAGTCTCCCTCTGAATCTCAGGAGTATGGTCAACTTCCATATCCCGAGGAGACTCTTCATTATCAATCTCCATATGAATCCCTCTGGATCTCCTGAATGCAACATCTTCCTTGAATGTGACATCCCTACTGATCTCTATCATCTTCTGACCTGGAATGTAGATTTTGTAGGCTTTTGATGTTTCACTGTAGCCCACAAATATTCCCTTCTTGCCAGAAGGCTCCAACTTGGTTCTCTTTTCCTTGGGAACATGAATATAGATAGGACATCCAAAGATCCTCAAGTGATTGACTTCAAGCTTCTTTCCTGTAAAGGCTTCTTTCCGAGTCATATTCTCCAAGATCTTATGAGGACTTCGTTTTGTTCATGATGCCTGTCCCGAAGCTTCTCGCCTTTACGTGAAGTTGCTTGTAAATCTTGGTCATGATCAAGGCCTTTTGTCGCCTTAATTTTATCATTCTCGTTTCTTTCTTTCTCAAGTAACACCATTTTGTTGGAGGATTATAGAACACAAAACTCCCTCTTAATCCCTCAGATCAATACAAAAATTCCGGAAACTACCAGAGGTGTATTCTCCACCATTGTCGATCCGAGGACCTTTAATTCTTTTACCAAAGATTTTCACCAAAGCTTTAAACTCTTTAAACCTATCCAACACTTCCTCAGACTCTTTAGATTTCAAAAAATAAATCTAAGTCTTCCTAGAGTGGTCATCAATAAACAAAACATAATACAAGAATCCACTTGAAGACGAAACAGACATAGGACCACATAAATAAAAATGAATAAGGTCTAAAATACACTTAGATCTATTTTCTCTACTATGAAAAGGGGCTTTTATATTCTTACCCAATGCACAGCCCTTGCAAGTACCTTCGTGCTCCTGGTTGAACTTGGGCAGACCCGATACCATCTTCTCCATGATAGGTAAAGCTCGACGCGGTAAGTGAGCTACAATCGGCGCCAAAGATCGCAGCGACTTGAAGAGTCAGCGAACCAAAGCTTGTAAAGAACGTGTGCAGATTTTGTAAAGGTTTTCATGTCTAACTCCAATCACTTGAGCATCCTTGAAGCTAGAGTTCTCCATCCACAATAGAACTTTTCCTTTGGAGAAGGCAACTTGATATCCTTTATCTTCCAAAGCTGATATAGAAATAAGATTGCGCTTGATTCTAGGAACATAAAGAACATTACCCAATTGAAGTGATATGCCGGAATCCAAATGAAGTGTAGAGGTCCCAATTCCTTTCACGGAGTAGCTAGCATCATCTCCAATGATGACTTGTTCAGAAGACTCCTTTTCCACCAAACTTGATAAGTGCTCCTTAAAGCCGGTGATGTGACGTGAAGCACCACTGTCGATTATCCAAGTGTTGGAGTCGGATGGTACACTGCTTGATAATGCCAAATAGAACAAATATTCACTTGAATCCTTTTGAAGAGAGGCATCGTCAACATCTGCAACGGTGACCTGTTGCTTAGGTCTAGTTGGACAATACTTGGCAAAGTGCCCAAACTTGTCACACCTAAAACATTGAATCTTGGACATATCCCTCTTCTTCTTAAATGGAGGTGCATCATCATTTCCCTTGTCTCGATTCCTCTTGAAGAATCCTTTCCTTCCATCTTTTCCTTTCTTCTTTGATGCATGGGAGGCGAGAACATGAATGTCTTCATTCTTTGAACTTTGACCAACTCCTCTTGCCACCAACCTTGATTCCTCTTGAATGCAATCAGATCTTAGACGATCAAACTTAGGTAATTTCGATCTTGCACACTCTAATGTAAGATCTTCTAAGACAAAGGTAGACCATTGAGAGCAACATATATCGCCTTTGTCATCAACCATATGCCCTATTGTCGAGCGATCTTCAAATCTGCAATCCTCATAAAAGTATGCAATCATCGATTCACTTTTTGTCATCTTCTACATGATGAAGTTGTTGCTTCAAAGGTAAGTGCCCTACCGGGTATTGTTGATTTCGCATATCTCTTCCAATGTTTTGAACATTAGCCCTCGTCTTCTTCAACTTAGAGACGATAGGCACAATATGATCCTTGACGGAATCAACCAATATCTTCATTGCTTTAACATCTTTCTTCACCCATTGTAACTTCGCTTCTTCCTCCTCAGGTTCAGGAACGCTGAACTCAACGAACTCACCCAAGTCATTTTCATGCAAGGTAAGCATGATCCTAAACCTCCATGATGTGAAGTTGGATGCACCCTCGAGTCTATCCTCGATCTTCAAACCGTTCACCATCTTGACTAATGTAGATAGATGAACAACTAGGGTATTGCTGATTAGAAATAATCTGATCACGATCCTCTCAAACCCGCTCTGATACCATGTAAATTTTATAATCAGATTATATGCACAGAAAATTAATTCAAAATCAGACACAATAACACAGCAGATACCCTGGGAAAACCCTCCTCTTGAGGGAGAAAAACCCAGCAACAAAGATCTCTCTTATATATATAAATAGAGGCAACAATCCTCTTTACAATGAGGCCAATAACAAGGCCAACCTTCAGCACCTACACAAGATGCAATGGCAGATGATAATCTGCACCTTCCAATATCTAACTCTGCCCTTGAAACAATTCGCAATCTGCTCTTAATGCAATTCGCACTTGACTGAATTGAACTTGCTTGAATGAATCGAACTTGAATGATCTACAAATGATAAGTGAACTCCTTTATATACAAATCGAAGAGGCACCTCCTTTCATATATCAAGTCGGCCAAGCAAAGAATAAATATATATATTCTTTTAATTAATCGCGCCAATGAGGAGAGGTCGGCCATAACACAAATGATGATTATTCATTTAAGGTTTGTTGCTTAACAAATGAAAAATCTCTTTATAAGAATCGCACCTCTTGAGTTTGAATAAATTAAATAGCATCATGCTATCATTTAATTTATTATAAAGAGGATATCGCTGGAAGTTACTTCTGACGCTGCAATAGATCATTAACATCAATAATTCAAAACAAAGCTCCAAGAATAGATATTGACTATAAGCATACCGTCACACCTAGATAGCTCGAACCACATAGAAAATGATTGAAGGCGTTAACTGAAATAGTGATAAAATCACACGCATTCATCAGAGCATAAGCCAACTCTTCAATACACACTCCAACACTTACAATGCGTATATCCTCTCAGCTAATTCATCAAACGCAGAGATAAGAACGTAAGCACATTGCGAATAGTATTTTTATTTTTCATGACCTCATTAATAAAAGTTGCCATTATTGCCCAAAAAATATATTTGATAGCATATACATACCCACGACATCAACAACGATTTCCATTCATACAATTTTTAGAATAGCGAAAAGATATTGGAGAGTAATCACCGTCTCGCCAAAGTAGTAACCATTCATATTGTAACAAGTAGAAATTTCGAATGAAAACGTCTCTAGAAAACAATTTGTAGCCCTTGCTAAAAATAAAAAATCTCAATCAAATGCGAACCCCTTAACAAAGGCGTTTTATTTTCAAAAATTAAAGGCGATAGATAAAAATCACTATGTAGCACGAGGAAGTTGACTCTGCAATTAATAAAAGTTCCTATCTCCATTGACCTTAGAATGGAGCCACCTCACACAAGAACATCAAAAACCACCTCATAACGAGGCAGGTTAGAGGCATTACACAAGTCGCCTCAGTCAAACAGGAATGTGCCATTACCAAAGGTTCAACCTTTTTGACAATTCAACATAGTCAAAGCAAATTTGACTTGGCACAGACCTTCAAATCTGACTAAGCATAACAGCCATTTGGCATAAAGTTGCGTTGAAATGAGTTTATACACTGAGCTGGCATCATACAATTCATATGCATTTAAAAACTTCAAACATATTGGTCTAAAGGTTGAGTTAAAATTATTTGCATTTACAAAATAAAGACTCAACTAGCACCTTTGACATCAATGACAAAAAGTATTCAACAATCTCCCCCTTTGTCATTGATGGCAACACCTTCTGAAACCAAAACCAATATTGCACTTGGCAACACCTTTTGAAGCCTGTACTGCCCTGGAAACACCTCCTGAAGCCTGTACTGTCCTGAAACCAATACTGCTCCCCTTGACTTCACTACTCTCCCTTTGACATCAATGACTGATACCAACCTGAAAAACTAAACAGGGTGGAAAAAATGTTACAATGAAAGCTCCCCTTGAGTCAAAACAACTACTCAAAGATGGAGTGAAATCATTCCCAACTTCTTCCTCAAGTATTCAAATGTTTCCTTTGGTAGAGGCTTAGTAAACATATTTGCAATCTGCTCTTTAGTAGAAACATATTCCAACTTAACTTGCTGATCACTAACTTGTTCTCTCAGAAAATGATACTTAATAGGAATATGTTTAGTCCTAGAGTGCATAACTGGATTTTTAGAAATATTAATAGCACTCGTGTTGTCACAAAAGATAGAAATAGGATGTTCATACTCTACCTTAATGTCCTTCAGCATTTGCTTCATCCATAGGACTTGCGTGCAACAAGACACTGCTGCAATATACTCCGCTTCAGCTGTAGATAAAGAAATAGAGCTTGCTTTTTGCTCAACCAAGACACAAGACAGCCACCTAGAAAGAATGCAGCTCCACTTGTGCTCTTTCTATAATCAACACATCCTCCCCAATCTGTATCTGTATAAGCTGTGAGTGTAAAATTGTTGCCTTTAGGATACCATAACCCATAATCCATAGTACTCTTAAGATACTTGAAAATCAGGTCTAGTAGCTGTAACATACAATTATCTTCCTATCATAGACCTATACAAAGTTTGGTTTGCATCTAGAGACTCATAATTTTTACTTAACTTGCATCCTGTCACCATTGGAGTACTCATAGGATTGCAATCCTCCATTTTGAACCTTTTTAACATCTCTCTAATATACTTTGTTTGAGAAATGAATATGCCTCTATTAGATTGATGAATTTGCAAACCAAGAAAGAAAGACAACTCACCAAGCATGGACATTTCGAACTCCTGCATATTTGTAGCAAAAACTTGACACATCTTCTCACAATTGTTACCAAAAATTAGATCATCAACATAAACTACAACAATCAGCATATGATTACCTTCTTCTTTCACATATAGATTGCTGTCCACTATCCCTCTTTTGAAGCCCTGCTGCTGCAAATAACTGTCTAATCTAGCATACCATGCACGTGGGGCTTGTCCAAGTCCACAGAGAGCCTTCTTCAACTTGCATACATAGTTCTGATTTTCTGATATAATGAACCCATCTGGTTGTTCTATGTAAACTTCTTCATCCAAATTACTATTTAGAAAAGCAAATGTGACATCCATTTGAAATTTTTTAAAATATTTGAAAGAAGCAAAGACTAACATTCTAATAGCTTCTAATCATGCAACAGGAGCAAAAGTTTCTTCAAAGTCCATACTTTCAACCTGTGCATAACCTTTGCATACAAGCCTTGCCTTGTTCCTCACCACTTGACCATCTTCATTCAATTTGTTTCTAAACACCCACTTTGTGCCAATCACGTTCTTATCTTTGGGCCTTGGGACAAGTTCCCAAGTTTCAGTTTTCTGAATTTGATCAAGCTCTTCATCCATGGCTGCTATCCAATGTTTATCTTCAGTTGCTTCTTCAAAACTCCTAGGTTCAATCTTGGACAGCAAAGAAACATCTTCGTCTAGTGGTTCTTGGTCTATCCTCTTGCAAAATCCGATCAATAGGATGATTTCTTTGAACAAATCTTGAAGTAGTCTTCAAAAAGGTCTTTGATAAGGTCTTATTATGATCATTTATAGGTGTATTTTCTATAGTTATGCCTGCTGTCCCATATTGATCACTTGTAGATGTATTTTATGAAATTATATCTGTTGTCCCATGTTGAACATTTGAAGGTGGTTTTTGAACAACACTTTCCTCTTCATCTTCTTGGCAACTACCTTCATCATCTTGCACCTTGTTATGAATGTTAGTATCTTCATGAACCTTCACATTAGCACTTTCAACAATCTTGTGTAATCTCTTGTTAAAACATCTATAAGCTTTACTTTTAGAAGAGTATCCTAATAAAATCCCTTAATCAGCCCTAGGATCAAACTTCCCTAGATTGTCTTCATTCCTTCTAATGTAACATGGACTTCCAAAAATTCTGAAATATTTAACTGAAGCAGGCTTACCTTTCCATAGTTCATATGGAATCTTGTTATGCTTTGCTCTAATCAGCCCCCGATTCTGAATGTAAACAGCAGTATGGACAGCCTCTCTCCAAAAGGAATCATGTACCTTTGACTCATTCAACATGCTACAAACCATTTCTTGGACTGATCTGTTTTTCCTTTCAACAACACCATTTTGTTGTGTTCTTGCAGCTGAGTATTGTCTTTTTATTCCATGTTTCTTGCAGAAATTTACAAACTCGTTTGAAGTAAACTCTCCTCCATTGTTTGAATGAAGGCATTTGATTTTCAGACCCTTCTCATTTTCAACTAAGGCTTTGAATGCCTTAAACTTTTCAAGTGCTTCTGATTTTTCTTTCAAAAATGCAACCCAAGTCATTCTTAAAAAGTCATCAATTAATAACATAAAATACTTCTCACCTTGCATACTCCTAGTTCTTGTTGGCCCACATAAATCAGTGTGAATCAGCTCAAGAGGCTTTGAGCTAGAATACTCTTTTGACTTGAAACTCTTCCTTGTTTGCTTTACAAAGTGGCAACCTCCTTTGCTT
>VDFB02074025.1:0-41225 GCA_007258455.2 Sequoia sempervirens | reverse complement strand
AGTTTTTTGTATTGCTTGAAAATAAAAATTTACATCAACTTTTTCCACTTTTCAGTACCCACCAAAAATACCATTTTTGCAAAAAAAAATTCAGTCCAGAAGCACCTTATCATGCAAAAAAAAACTACACTAAACCCTTGTTCCCCTACAACTATTTAACAATTGTAAACTCCTACTACAGATACCCTTAACCCAATAACCATTCTCCTTAGCCAAACTAGATATTTTACCACCTGACATCCACAATGCTCAAACTTCATCAATACATAGTAATAGCATCAAAACGTAAATTTCAAAACAAATCAAAAAATCACAGGAGACCATTCCATCAACGTGATCTACCTAGCACCACCGTTCCTTTTTCAATCGCTTCAAGCTTCTGCTTCTTATGGTGCTTCCCTTTATTTTTCTGCTAGTGTTTCGCTTTCCCCTCCATGCACTGCATTTCCACCTTTTCTTGTGCAATAACCTCTTCCACTTCCATCAGCTCGATGAAAAGATTTAGAGCTTTCCATCCAAGGTGAGCTTCTTCACGGCTCCATGATTTAAATCTCCCTTTTGTCCAGCAGATGAATGGCATGCACGCCATCGACCCATGAAGCTCCTCCATCTCTTCAATCATTATTCCCTCACTAATGTCTAGCCCTACACCCGGAATTGCCCATTTAAGGATTGTCTCCATGCCAACTAGGAAATCCTCATGGATGATTTTCTTCATCACCTTTCTCATTGTTTCAACTGATTCTCCCAAATCTAAACCCCACGTAGCTATCATGGAATACACATCCATATTTATTTTGTATCTGTCTTAGAATTCCAAAGTCCCTGCCCAAAATCATTCTTACACATTGCACTAATATACCATCTTCAGAAAGAAATAAGCCCATTAACCTCTTCCCTGATGCATCACCATAGAAAGGGCTTAATTGCCTCCTAGAACGGAAGGTGAAATTTTCTTCCATTAGGGCTTTGTAATGCCAATGTCGCCACCACCATTTGTCAATTCCAAAGCCTTCTTCACCACTTCAGAACACAAATGCAATCATCAAACCCAAGGGTCGAGGAATTAAAGTTGTCTTGATTAACCCACACTAAATTAAATGTGATATGTATTGAAGAGCCACCACCATCCTTCCTTGCATTTTGCTTGTCTTGTCTACCTCACTTTTTCTACCACCTTACCTATTTAATGCATTGTACTTTCCAGTGTTCTCAGATAAATCCGCTAAATTCACACCTTTAAAGTCTTCCAACTTAAAATCCCCAATTTCTCCAAATTTTATCACCCATTTAGATAGAACATCAGCTTCTACATTCCCCACTCTTTTTATGTGGCTCACCGAAAAAATTTCACAAGAGGCCAATTCATCTTTGACTTTCTCAATGAAATTTTGAAGGTTCCATGTGCTAATTGTCCCTTTCATCACTGCTTGAACTATTACCATCAAATCCCCTTCTAAGTGAATCTTTGTTGCTCCTAAATTTTTACCGCTTTTAATTTCCAATAAGGCTTCTAAGGCTTCTGCTGCGTTATTTGTTCCATCCACCAACTTCTTTGCCCCTAATGCTAGCACATCTCCCTTCCAATCCTAAATTATAAATCCTACCCCTGAAGGTTTGGGGTTCCCCTTTGAAGCCCCGTCAAAATATATTTTCCACCAGCCTTCCAAGGGTCTTTCCTAAGTGACCTCTATTAGATCCTTGATAGTTGAATTCACTCAACTCAACCCCTTAACGAGCACCAAAATATTTAATTTAATCCCCTAAGTCATCTTATTTAATTAAATAACCCTAATTTATTTAACTAAATGTCATTTTATCCCTCCCCTATTTATTAATTCTTCTAATTTAATAAATATCTTTTAATTCTTCTAATTCCCTAATTTCATAAATTAAACCTTGTTTAATTAACCATTAAACTAATTTTCTTCTAATCAAAGGGAATATTCCCATGGAATATTCTTTATCCTTTTGCACAATTAAAACTTTGTTTTAATTTGTAAATTAACTTTTTACCTCACCCAAAGGAATATTCTACGGAATATTCCCTCTCCTCCAATCAACTCACTTGGCTTCTTGGAAAAACTAAACCTTCAACCGCTTTAGCAAGTTACCTTTGACCTATGTGAGCAGGTCAAAAGTTTGTTTGTTTGAGGTAAGTATGAGCCCTTGATTAACTTTTATCTTGCATTCTCATCCATTGATGAGAATCCATGATCCATGCCTCTCATCTCCTTCATCTTGAATCGTTGATTAAGCTTTTTGATCTCAACCATCCATTCCTCATTTTCTCTCCTATAAATAGATCACTATTTAGAGACAAATGGATCCATCTTTTATTGCAAACTTATGTTGTTGATTTTACTCACATACACACTCATCTTTTTACTCACTATTTAGTTTATCCTGGTTTATTTTAATTGCATAATATCTTAGAACATCCATTAATGGCTTCCATGCATCCATCTTAGTTTGTAAATAAATTAGGGTTTTCATCTTTTAGCATAATTTTAGCTTATATTAGCTTAGAAATTGCATAATTAGATCATTCATAGCATAAAATCATGGTATCTTAGCTTGCATCATGTTCATTTTAGCATAATTTAGGTTTTCACACATCAAACACTATGGTTTCATCGATTCTCTTCCATAGAATCGACTGAAATAGGCTCACAAATCATGGGATTGGGAAAGGGTCATCGTTCCATATCAACACAACACCAATTCCACAACAAGATAAATTTTGAATGGATTAGAATAGATGTTTTAAAAGCTTTCATAATTTAGTATGTTGGGTTTTGATGAAATGTTTAGTTTTAATTTTGTTTGATCGATCTTGTTGAGATTCGAGTATTGGTGGCTCCGTTATGCTTTGATTCTTCATGGATCAAGCGTAATTTGGCCCATACCGGTATTTTTGCATCGAAAAATATATATTATTATTTAATGTAATATAATAAATTTATATTATCCTACATAAAGTTTTTTAGCATGGTTATTATATTAAAAAAAAGAGGGGTAAAAATATATTCAATCAAGAAGAAAATCAATACAATCAATACATTCCCCTAGACTGAGGACCACCAGGAGAATAGTACAGAATAACCCAGGCCTAGCAGGAGTCCAAACCATATTCCCCAACCACAACCTAAAAACCTTGAATATCCTCCTGAAGCAGCAACTTCAATCTCTAGGAATGGTCTAAGGGAAGTTGCTCCCAATCCTCAATCTACCAAGTATCCATAAAATCTAAAGCCCATTTTTCCAAACAATTTGCAACCTTATTCCATTCCCTAGGGATATGGATAAAGGTCACTAAATCCAAGGAGGAACTAATCCAATGAATCTAGCAAACAACAGAGTCCAACATCCAATTTTCCCCATTTAAAGAGCTCTTATTCAACATAGCCACCACAATTTCCAAATCAAGATCACAAATGAACTTGTGCCACCCCAATGCACATCCCTTTTCCACAGCAACAAGGATAGCCAAATACTCCATAAATTTATCACTTTGGTGCCCTTGAAACCTGGAGAAGATAAAGATGGGATATCCCTCATTGTCCTTGCCTACACCACCAACACCAACATACCTAAGATTCCCTTGGAGGAACCATCAATATTAATCTTCAAGACCCCTACGGGAGGTGGATTCCATTCGCCATCACATCGAATCTTCATAGTGAAATTTCTCTTTCCAATAGAACATAGCCTCTCCAAACCACCACTAGCCAAACCTAACATATGCAACATCCCCAACTCCACAACCTCTAGAGAGGTATCCACCTTGCACCTAGCCCGAACAGTTTCTTGAAGCATGTTATGGGCCCGCTGCCAAACCTAATGAGAGGATAGACTCACTCTATGAAAGAACCTATGATTCCTCTCCAACCAAATCTACCACAAAATACAATAAGGGTCTATACCCCAAGCCACTTTAAGCCAAGATTCCTTGGCAGGAAGCCTCCCCAAATTCCTCCAAAACTCAAGAAAAGAAGAAGCATAGACACAAGATAAGCTCCAAATCTCCCACCAACAATGCCAAATAAACCTAGACTACCTACACTGAAGCAATAAGTGTGCAGCATATTCTACACTACTCTTACATAGAACACAACTTGAAGGCCCCTGAAATCCTCTCCTCTAAATATTATCCCAATTGAGGCACCTATTATGAGCCACAAGCCAAAGGAAAAAGTTACATTTAGGCCATGCAAACTTGTTCTTCACATGCTTACACCAAGGAACCTCCTCTCCATCATACTTCCATCCTATCCAGAACTTGATACCCTATAGCCACTAAGAAAACTCCTTTGGAGTTCGACCACCAAGCCAAGATATCATCTGTCTATAAAGAGCTACACATCCTACTAACCAAAATTTGAGATAATTTATCTCAGTTCTCCTCTGAACCCCCAAGGGGCCAGTCACTAGCATCCTTCCACATTCTAACATCCACTTGGCCAAGATATTTAGCAACTTTAAAGTCTTCCACTCAAGTCCAACCTACTTCAAAAAAGGCATCACAAAGATTTTTCAGATGAGGATAGGAGGTCAAGATTTAGGGGTGACCATCCCAAGAGTAAAACCAAAAGAGATCTGCAATCCCTCTATTACAAATATAGAATAATTCATGTTTCACAAGACTAGCTCCCCTCTTGAGAGTGTTCCAAATCATAGATCCCTGTCCTTCCAAAGAGGTCCTAGGAAGCTCTTTCCCATCTATCCCCCATAAATATTTTAAGGACAAGATCCTAGCCCAAGCTTGGTCCTCGTTAGTGCACCATCTCCAATACAATTTTTTCTGCCAAAGTCTGTCCAATGAAAATAGCATACCGCAAACCAAGACCACCAAACTACCTTTTTTTGCACACATTCTCCCAATTCACCAAACTTCACTTTGAGGAAGAAAGATTACCAACCCAAAGGAATCGCCTAGACAACACATCCATCTCCTTAATGAAACCAATAAGAGAAATTTGAACTATACACCTATAAATTAGAAGAGATTGAACCATAGATTTTAAGAACAAGAAACTCCCATTAGAGGACAGCCATCTATATGTCCAATGACAAACTTAATTCTAAAATTTATCCAACACTCTCTTCCAAGTCCCTCTAGGAAATGGGCCAATAGTGAGGGGGATACCCGAGTTCATAAAAAGGAGTGTCAATCTAAAATCTCAAGATACATGTTATTCTTGAATGAATATGCACCAGAGTATTAAAGAAGAAAATGGAAGACTTCTCTTCATTAATTTTCTCACCTAAAGCCTCCAAATAGGTATTCAAAACATGTCTGATGTTGGTTTCTTCCCAAATAATGGTAGCACCCATCAATTTTGTATCATCCAAAAATTATAAGTGAGATTGAGGGGCCAAACAATTTCCTAATTCCAACCATGAATAAGACCCTATAAGACCCCTCCCTTTATATCAAAGTTACAACCACTTTTATTATAAACTTATACTACTTTTTTGTGTAGATTTAGAGTGCATCATTTAGATGATACATGATCCAACTATGTTTAAGCTCCATTGTACTTCTAGTCATTTAATTCTAATATTAGATCAGTTAAATTATTATGTGAATTCTTCTGTTAAAGTAAATGACTAAATCTACATTGATAGATACTATAATTTGTCATTCTATAATGTGTTGCTATGGCCCCCTTGTAGTAGCAGTTCTTTCTTATTATTTGAATCATGTTGATTGTGAATTCCTACTATAGTATTCACTTGAGGTTCGTCATATCAGGTATTATGACTAAAGTCACTAAAGGAGACTTAGAGGTTTTAGTAAAAATAGCAGGTGTATATTTGATCCCTATGGTACTACTTAACTTAGAGAAATTAAGATAACAAGTAAATAAGGAAGATGAACAGTTTAGAGTCTATATTGCTATTATGTTGTGACATATAATGGAATTAGGATCTACACTTAGATTAGAACATCAGACCTTTACTTAAAATTTGGTGATGTTAATAGTGAGTTAATCTGATAGGGATGTCTAGACATAGCTATATTTAGATTAATTTGTTGGCAATATGATTGTCATTGATTTTAGAAGGGGTGCCTCTTTAAGGTCAAAAGGAGATCTAAGTGATATCAGATGAGGAGTTTTCATTTGAGGTAAAAAGGGCTTCATAAAGATGTTAGGAAGAAGGATTCATGGGCCTTAGGGTTTCATTACAGTAAGCCCTAAAGAGTTGCAAAAGTTTGGGTATCAAGCCTCAAGGTTACCTTGTATCGTTTGCTAAAGAGAAAAGAGTTAGTCATTTTTCAGCTAATTCCAATCAGGCTTCGGACTTTGGGCTTGAGGTCTACTCTCTACTGCAAGATATTGGACTTCAATCTTTGGTTATACCTTATACCTAATTCCTTAAAGAAATAAAGGAAGTCTAAGTTAAGTTCAAAAGGAATCAAACATTGTACTTTGGCCATACCTCATACCGATTACACAAAGAAAAGGGAAGTTCACAAGTGTTAATTCTAAAAGGGCATCAGGAATTGGGCATCAATGTTAATGCTTATGCCTTAGCTCAATGTTAATAAAGTGATGAAAGAGGTATGAGAGAGACTCGAACCCTGACACCCAAAATGGTCTCATTTTTCATGAGTTGGTGTTAAGGCCTTTTCCTTAACATGAAATAGAGGAAGGGGAGAAGATGAAACCTCAAGCACTGACACCTAAAATAGTTTTGGTGTTCACAAGTTGGATTTAGGTTTATTCCTTAATAGTTTGGAAAGCATGCAGTAAGGAGAAATCTCAAAGGCTGGCACCTGAAAGGGTAAAGCCTACAAAGGAAATGTTCAAGGTTCGCAATTTGGTAGGAAGGCTTATGCCTTACCGAAAGGATGGTAAGTGGTAAGAGTTAAGAGTGAGTCATGATACCCAAAATTACTTTGTTGTTCACAAGCCTATGTTAAGGCTTATTCCTTAACATGAAACAAAGGAAGAAGTACAAGATAACCTTGAACCCCGACACCCAAAATGGCTTCGATGTTCGTGTATTCAGTCGTAAGGCCTATTCCTTACTAGTTGTTGGTATGTGGTAAGAAGGATGTCTAAAGGTTGATACCAAAAATGGTTAAGTATATCAATGCTTAGGAATATTTTGGACATCACAGGTCAGTAGGTTTGCTTACACCTTAATACAAAGGCATGAAAGCAATAAGGTAGAGGAGAGAACCCCAACATTTGAAAAACTCATGCATGTTTTGGAGGTTGGTGGGAAGGTTTGCGATGGAGTAAAGGTGGGTAGAAGGTAAGGGATAAGGCCAATGGCCAAACCCTGATAGGTGTAAAGAGCATCAAACATATGTGTTCATAATTTCTTGTTAAGCTCGGCTATGCACTTCAAGGATGAGGTAAGGGGAATTAGTGATCCAGACCTCCAACAACTTAAAGCACTATTTGGAGTCTGACGCTTTGATGTTTTAGAGGTTACTATGTTGTTTTACAATGGTGTAAAGGAGGGAAAATGGTAAAGGGTAAGGCAAATGGCCAAACCTTGACATGCATAAAGAGGATCAGACATCGCAATTCATTCTTGTTTTTTTGAGGCCTTCAAATCATGTCAATCTTCAAGTAGAAGGTAGAGGGTAATACTAATGGCCAAACCCCAATAGGGTAAGAAGCTTCAAATTTAGGTGTTTGAGCTTTCCTCTAAAGTTATTCAATACACTTCAAGCATGAGGTAAGGTGGAAACCCGAAACCTAAATCCCAAAGGTTGAGAAACATAATGTCAAAAAACTGGAGTAATCTTGTCATTCTGTGAATACTTCTATTGAATTGGGTTGACCAATATGGGTACATGGGATAGTGATACATGGAAAGAATTGATTGCCTCACCTAATCCACATTATTGTTGTGAATAAATAGAGATCTATGGTCAAAATTAAAGTACATCAAATCAGAAGGTGGTGTTTTAAAGAAAGATAGGTAATTGGGATGCACTAGATAATGCCATGAATTTCAAGATCGATGACCTGCATTCAAAGGATAGATTGTGTCATTGGCTAGGCGAATGGAGCTAGGGTACAAAAAATGATATGTCAACTCCAAGCGGAATTCTTAGAGAGGAATGAAGGAAATGGATGCCACCATTAATGCAAAGACCAACGATGAAAGTTGGGAGAGATGGAGCAAAGAGAGAAATGGGATTAAATGCACTATAAACCCTAGTTGGAAAATCCAAAAAGAATAGCCAAGGAAATAAATGAGGTTAGTGGTGCTTGGCTCAAGGGAGGTAGCTTGTCATTGAAGAAAAGAGGAATGTATTTAATTTTCTTCTACAAGGAAGGAGGACGTGAGCTTTGGGGAAAGGGATGATGGGAAAAGAGAGACAGAGACAGAGACAGAGACAGAGATAGAGAGAGACACACAAACACAGAGAGAGAGAGAGAGAGAGAAGTAGAAGGAAATAGAGAAGGCAAGGGTTAGGCATGGCACATTTTCTCTAAGTGGTGGAGATTGGATGGCACAGAGAATCACACTACCATTTTAGATTTATTGTATGCCTGAAGTCCTTTATGGGGTTTCATTGTGGACAAAGGATTGGTGGAATAGAAGCAAAGGTACAAGACCCCACCTCAGGCCCTTGGAGAATATTTATGTACGTACAAGAGTCTATCTTTAGCTAGTTTTAAGCATACCCACCTACATTTTGTACGTATAGATGCATTTGCATGTTGGACCCATTATGTGTATTGGGGATGTTGATTTTGTATTTTGTGCATTGCTTTAGTGGGGTAATATTTGGGAGTTTTGGTTTATACCCAGATTGTACCCATGAGTGTTAGGGACTATGTTTAGAATTTTGGCTTCCATCAACCATTCCATTGGTCTCAAGAAAAATCCTTGTTCATAAGCCATCATATGGAAATTTTAATGCTATCCCTAAATGAATAGAGCCTAAGTTTCTACATCCTTTTTTGTCTTCAAACACTAGTAATAGTAATTTCTATATAAGATTTTGATGAATAATAATTGGTAAGAATAATAGGCGTTGGAATGCTCTGTTCAGCAAAATTTGGGTATCTCACTCATGGCACTATTTATCAATTACTTAGATAAATCTTGTCTTAAAATACCATTTTATATTATCTGAATAGAAGACCACATTTCATCATCATGGGGCTAAAATATTTCTTGTGGATTTGGCTAGAGCTCATGAGGCTTCATGATGCAAATATGGTTGGGTGGAGAGAAATTTTGATGCCTTTGAGTTATATCATTGTTGTTACTAATCTCGTGGTTAGAGATGGTACTTGAACATTTCACTTAAATAGGATTGTTTCCTTGAAGAGAATCAGATATTAAGTTCAGACATTAAATTGTCATGTATGCATGATGGGCATTGTTTATGAATAAATTATCTTTATAAAATTTGTGCATATCTTGAAAGGATTCTTAGGACAGAACAAGATCCTTAGAAAGCAAGTAGTATGAAATTATAAATCTAATATTAAATTTTCCTAACCTTAATACTTAATATATTTAGATTTAGCAAGGGAATAATATTGCAAGATTCCCCTGAATATCTTTCAACCACTTATTGATCAACAAAAGTCTGATAGGGGAAATATAAGATATTATTGTCAAGATCCCTTTAATACATTATTATGTTAGTACACAGATTTAACTCGTATTATGCATGGTTGAGTTTTGCTAAATTATCAAGGATTGATTCTTTACCCTTATGTTGTTAAGATATCCTTAACAAGTTTCTTGATCCTCAACTTCACCTAGGTGGGTGGCAGTTGACTATGGAACTATCTAGGGAAAAGGGACCCTAGAAAGGGTTATGTACCCACTCATTCAGTTTATAAATAAAAGAATAGAGGCATAGGATGAATTGGAGTAGAGAGATGAGTTTCAAATATTTCAATGTTATTTGGTTATAACAATGACTGAGGTAGATTCATCTTTGAACCAAAGGGTTATACCCCTTGTGTTAGCCAACCAAGTGTATGATGGTTGAATTTCCTAGAAAGAATTGTATTATTAACCTTTCACCTCATAATATTAATAATGTTTATGGTTACTTTTGTGTAGTTTGGATTAAAACCACAACTTCAATTACAATCATCTATTCAAGATATGATATGGTTACCTTCATCCTAGATCAATCTTGGTTATCTATTTTTTCAGGTGGCCCTTGAGGAGCGTTGTAATCAAGGTTGTTAATCATTACTCCTTATAGTAAAAGGATCCCTTATAGATTAACTATTGTTTATCATTCTTTGTATTTACTACCATTGTGAGTTAGTGGTGATTTAAACATGGGTGAAATGTGTGATTTTTGGTCAATCAAATATGAGTTGGGTGAACTCAAGTTGTCTAACTATGGAGCCTCTACACAATATGTAGGCAAGGTCGTCAGAGACGAGCCCTCGAGCACTAGGTTTTCCCCTAGGACTTGCAATTATATTTTAGATTATTAATTAGTTAGTAGAACTAATTATGTTTATCTCGATGGTGTGGATTCCATGTCTCCACTTGAACCTTGAACCTGACCATGATTGTCAACAAAGTAGTTTAACTGACCAAGTTCTTATAATTTTATTGATCAAATGTTATGTTTTCATGAAGTGCATGTATAGGAAGAAACCTTTTGCAAATTATGAAATGTTTGTGATCAAAATTTAAAATTTTTGTTTTGTTCTTAACTATATTTTGGTAGAAATTTTTGGGCATGACAGACCCTGCCTCACATGGGCTTACAGAAATCTCCCTAGGCCCTCAACCATAATAATAAATAGATAAGGAGACAATGGGTCACCCTTTCTAAAACCCATATAAGCTCCAAAAAGATAAGGCTCCCCATTAATCAACACTTAATAAGAAGCTAACACAACACAACTCATCACACATTCAATCCAACCTTCCCCAAACCCAAATACAAAGAGAATATTATGAAGAAAGATCCATTTAACTTGATCATAGGATTTAGCCATATCTAACTTAATGAACATAGATTTCTCCTTGGATCTCTCCATATAATGAATAGATTTAAAATCAATAACCACACCATCAAGGATTTGTTTCCCTATAAAAAATTATCCCTGCTCCTCTGAGATGATCCTCCCAAGCCACAATTTAAGCCTCTCCTCCAATAATTTAGAAATAATCTTGTACACAACATTACAGAGGGAAATTGGTCTCAATTGATCAAGAGAGGTACCTCCATCCCTATTAGGGATAAGATCCAATAAGGTATAATTCATTGCTCTCAACATTTGATTGCTACATTGTGACTCCTACACAATAGCCAGAAGATAGGATTTAACAACCTCCCAAAACTCTTGAAAAATATCTATCAAAAAACCATCTAATCTAGGGGCCTTTCCTTTGTTCATTTTAAAAAATATATCTTCCACCTACTCTAGTAAAATAGGCTTAAGAAAAAATTCATTTTCCTTAAGGGAGATAATTGAGGTAATACAATCTAGAATAATATTTTCCTCCTCATCTTCCATAGGTGAATCCTCCTTGAACAAAGAGGAATAAAACTGAGTAGCATCCTACAAAATATCCTTGAAGGAGGATAGATACTACCCCTGGGAGGACACTACAGAAGATATAAATTTACCATGTATTCTATCTTTAACTGAATTTAAGAAGAAAATATTATTCCTATCTCCTTCCTGCAACCAATCAATCCTATTCTTTTGTTTCCAAAAATTCTCTTCCCTCAACTCCCATTCTCTATACTCTTTCCCAACATTTTCTTCTTCTCTAAGGAAATCCAAGGACATCCCATGATCCTTATGTTTTCTAGTGATGGATTCCAAATGTTGTTGGGACTACAACTTAGATCTGAAAAATATTACTGAAGCACTACATATTCCACTTCTTAAGCTAAAATTTCACAAACTAGAGTCTTTTAACAAAAGTAAACATAGCAGTACCAAATGCAAGTGAACCTCTCCTCCACCACACCTTCATGAGATCCTACAATGAAGGATCATGTAACCACATAAGTTGGAACTTAAAGGTTGGCTTCTTAGGATAGTTCCTCCCACTCATAAAAAATTTAATGGGACAATGGTCTGAAACCTTCCAATCCAAAATTTTTGAACTAGAAAGCCAACTGCTACCAATCTAGAAACTAGAAACCAAAAATCTATCCAACCTCTCCAAAATAAATCCTTCCCTAAATCTTTTATTGGCCCATGTGAATAAACCATTACTCATTCTAACATCAATCAAACTTAGCAAAGAAATATTTTCTCTAAAAATCATAGACAAGGGCTCCAGTCTGACTGCCCCTCCCCTTTTTTCCTCTGGATTGGTAATATCATTAAAATCACAAACAAGAATCCAAGGGAGAAAAGGAGCTAAGGAGAACACAAATCTAATATGGTCCCAAAGTGAAGACTTACCAAGAAGCTCTGTTGGAGAATACACTATAGAAAGCAAGAATATTTTTCCAGACACAAATCTTGCAACATCCATGGATAAGGAATTTCCCCTAGATATCCACCAAATAGGAGAAATATTGCATGGTCCCAAAGTCAAGAAATCCCTCTAGATCTACCATTCATTCCAATACACTAACATAGACCTCTCCCCAATCCCTAGTGGCAATAGACATCATTCCATCCAGAAATAATTTAGTCTCCTAAATGAAAACCATATTTGGAGAATGTAACTTAATCAAATCCTAAACAACCTTTTTTCTAGGGAGGCTATTCAATCCCCTTACATCCCATGACAACACAATCATTTTTGAAGATTAGAGAAGTGGGATTCAGTGGTCCTAATTGACCCTAACTCCACCAAATTTTTCCCCATAACCTTAATTTTTCCCTAATCTTTCTTCCTACATGCCTTTAAAGCCTTCTTTGAGCCTCCCTTTTTAAGTTTTTTTTTCTGTAGCCCCAAAGTAGGCACAAATTTTCTACTCTTACTTGGAATTGATAAATTTTTATCCTCTAGTAACGAATCATAAAGATTCAAGGCCAACCCATCTCCTTGTCTATCGTACACTTACCTCACCAAGGCACAATAGAGAAGTTGATTTTTATCCATTTGAGGGTTTATTTGATCAGCCTCCAATAAATTGGGGCTACCAATAGGACCCATTTGGTCCATACCCCCTTTATCCAATCTTACATGCAACCTATCAAGGAATTCACCCAGCTGGTCCAAATCCTCCAACGCCTCAAAATGGTTGAAATAAACACCCACAGGTGCCTATCCTTCAAAGTTCTCTTTAAACCCCTACCTCTATTTTGAGGCTAGACCAAAATAAAACCCTCCTTATTGGGTTCTCCCCAAGCCATAGGCACCTTCTCTTTATCCTTTGGAGGAGGAGGGTGAGACAGTGTCATGGAAGATTTGGTATCCACAAAACCCCTAGAAGAGCTAAGTTTGGGACACTTCCTTTGTAAATGACCATAATCATGACATATCTAACAATAAAAAGGAAGAGCTTCATAAACCAATTGTTGAGTCCAAGAAATGGACCCAACTTAAATCTCTAAAGAATCTAGTAGTGGATTATTCAGATCAATTTCCACACAGATGTGAACACATGAGATTACCTTTTTATCCAACATTTTTTTGTGAAGGACCCACCGGTTTTCCCAGAAGAACCACAATCATATGCATAACATTATTCCTCTAAGACTCTTGGGGAATCCAAGGGAGTCTCACCCACATAGGAATCTTCGACAGTAGTTCCTCAATCAGATTAAACCCTATGTTCACCTAGTTATAGAAATAAGGGCCTCCTTCAAAGGCCTTGTCCCGATCTGCCAAGCATGATAACACCACTAAGAAATAATTATTAGCTACCTGCATAACCTCCATATCCCCTTCAAGGTTCCAAGTTTTATGTTCCCATGACTCGAAGAAAAGAAGGGAGACTTGAATACCCATAAATTTATAGATCAAGGCATGGCTACTCAAATAACTAACATCGTTAGCTATCAAATCTATTTGGATAACCAAGATAGGATGTGTGAGACTCTACTCCAAACAACTAACAACTACTATTTTTTGAAACCCAAGGACCTCCAATTTAGGAAGCACCCCCATCATTTAAAGTTTTACTTAAGAAATTCACAACTTTATCATGACCCGATGATGAAGGCACAACCAGACTTAGAAAATAACCCACAAACAAGAGGAATAATTTTATTATTCAGAAAATGGAGCTTCTTACATGTAGAGGATCTCAAATCCCCTAAGTTCTACAACACATGCAAGTTATAGAAGGCTACATAACCCTTTCGCATATGTGAGCTTTTGCCCCAAAAGTTACCAAAAATTAGAAACCCACCCATAAATAAAGCTCCTCTTTAGTTTGGAGCCAAAACAACATTCAAATTTGAGTTTAGGTAGTTTGGTGCCGAAAATTACAACTTGAAGTTCAAATTTCAAAAGAACATTTGCAATTGTATCTTCTAGAAAGTGCGCCAACTTCCCGGGGCCATAACTTTTGATCCGGGACTCCGATTCGTGAACCGTTTGAACCGTTGGAAAGGTCTCAAAGTCAATAAGCTCAAAATTAGCTATGCCAATTTTCAGCAAGTTTCGGGCCATTCCAGAAGCTCTAAGTGCCTCAAATCCAACTCGAAGATTTTCGTGTTCAACTGGGAAACTAAAACTGCAATATCTTTCAACCCGTGAATAGAAAATAAAACCATAAATTGGGAATTTCATTAAGACAAAAAGGGTATCCAAAATGTAAAACATCTGAAAAATGATAAACTTAAAATTTAACTATTTTTGGGTGATGCAAGATTGCCCTTACATTCATCGGATGCTCTCATCACTCGACGAGGATGCATCCACCCTCGAAATCCTTTTTTGAAAATGATAAATTATTTAAGGACTTGAACCACACTAGGTGCCATCAACAACAACCGAACCGACTAACCTGAATAAGAGAAAAAGAAAGAAAGAAAAAAATTCTTTGCAAAGAGTAAACTCCCATAGTTTGCGCAAAACCCACCCAACAAACCACATGCCCCACCCACATAAACGTTGCTTAACCCACAACATTGGAACAAAAATATGCATGTTGCATATGGATCCAAAGACATGCAATTCATGGAAGCTATAGGCCACATGCCTACACCTACAGTGCCATCTGGATATTATATAAATTTTATGTTTACATAATTATCCTTTGTCCTTAAAGTTATATTAGATTATGATTTAATTTTTATTTATTTTATTGTAATGTATTATGATGCAAGAGCATCACTCTCATGATATTTTTATGATTTATTTTTATATTAGGATTCTTAGTTGAGTTAGTGAAGGTCTTATAAGGTCCATTGTGATTATTTCCAATGGTTTGGGAAGCTTAAATAGACCTAGGAATTCATATATTGGTTTTCCTGCCAAAATGCCAACTTGAATTTATAGTGTTTTTTGGTTTGTTGCAAGATTGGGGTTTTATCCTCAACTCTCTTTTTGTCCTTATGAGTCTAATAAGGTCTTAGAAAACCATAACTAACCTTGTAAGGTCACTTTACATGTTTCTTTTAATTTAGGTTGTGTAAAAGTGCATAGTTTGCAAGTTTTTAAGTGCTAAAAAAGAACATTGGGACTTTAGGTTTTGATGAAAAGCATGTAATTTCAAATGTAACTATTCTTTATCATCATTCACATCAAATAAATGAAGAAGAGTGCTCCAAGAAATGGTTGAAGGAGCTTTTTGATGAAAATACCCCTATTTCTTCACATTTTTTGATAATTTTCTATAGTTTCAGTTTGAAAACAATTTTGTATAGCCTTATATGGTGCCATGTTAGATTTGTAAATGGATGGAATGATATTATTTTTTTTTCAAGTTCAAATTCTTTTGGTTTCATTAAATCATGAGGTTTTGAGTAAGATATGGCAAAATTACTATTGATTGTCCTGTTGCTGATCTATGGTTTCTAGTGAGAGAAAAAAATTCATAACTTTTGCTTCCACTATTGAAAATTATTGAAACTAGGTACAACCCTTCCTTAGGTTGCTACCTAGGTTCCCACCAAATTAAAATTCCTAATTCAATCATATGAGTGAGTTATGAAAATCTGTTTGTGTGCATTGTCGTTAAAACTGTCAAAAAACCTAAGTGTCTTTGGAGGTTTAATGGAAAACATGATTCTTGAGTTTTCCTTAGCAAAGTAAGGAGTTGAGAAGACCCTCTAGAGTGTATTAAAGGTGCAAGAAGTCTAATAGGCATAAGAATGAGTATTGTTGCAATAAATTCCCTATTAGGACATTGTTGGGGGTTAGAATTTAGAGAGGAAATTAGTTTAGAAAAATCTTGCAAGATAGGGCTAGAAAACATTTTCAGATGAATCATTAGAAACTAAAATACATTGTTCTTGTAATTTTTTATCCTATGCATCATTATTGGTATCAGAGCTAGATTAAGCAAGAAAACTAATATAAACGTTAACAATCCAAAAAGGGAAAGATGCCTCCAATGAACATTGAAACGGTGGCTAAGAGAATAGCAACATAATTGGGAAAAGACCTTGCTAGAGAAATGAGGAAAATGCTTGAGTCAGTTTGGATGCACAACTCTCTACAGTGGAAGCTAACCAAATAAGAGGAGTGGTTATAGGTGATATGAGTGACTAAGAAGAAGTGGTAGATGAAGAACCTCAAGAAGAGAGGGATGCTGATGATTTTAGGATGGAAAGATTGTTGAAGGCAGTTAAGGGTGAAGGAACCAAGGTGAAGATGGAACTTCCAGTATATGCAGGTAGTTTGAATGGTGAAGAACTCCTTGATTGGATAGGGGAGTTGGGCAGGTACTTGAAGAGCAGCAAGTAAAGTTGGCCAAGACCAAGCTGAAAGGTCATGCATACCTATGGTGGGATTATGTTTAGGAAGAAAGGTAAAATATAGGAAAATCCAAGATTACTTCTTGTTATAGGATGGTTTCCAAGTTGAAGGGAAAATTCATGCCTAGTGACTACATGACTCAATTGTATAGGAAGTTGCAGAACTTGAAACAAAAGGATATGGGAGTGAAAGAGTACACTGAGGAGTTTTATAAGTTGAGTATTAGATCAGGATACATGGAGGGTGATATAGAAAAGGTTGCAAGATACCTTAATGGATTGAAGTATATATTTAAAGATGAGTTGAGCCTTACAATCCTCAAGACAATTGAAGAGTGTTATCAATTGGCCTTAAAGGTTGAGAAGAAGTTGAATAGGAAGCAAGAAAAGCATAATAGAGGTAGAGGAAGGACTTACAGAGGTAGAGGTCTATACATTGGTAGAGGATAGTCACAAGAAAGTCAAGGTGAGTCAAGCACCTCTCAAGAAAAAGAACCAAGTTCAAGAGAAGGTTTTAGAGGAAGAAGGCCTAATTTCAGGGGAAAATTTGGATAAAGAGGAGGATTCAATGGATTCATAGGAAAATGCTACAAGTGCAACAATTTTTCAGGTCATCAAGCTTGGGAGTGTCCAGAAGAGCAATCAACTACCACCTTTAGGAATGAAAGGAGGACTCAAGTTGCTCAAGGAGGAGATGAAGAAAGTGTTAACTCCTCACCACAACCAGAAGAACCAAAGATAGGAGAATCCTTGCTGATGAGAAGGAAATTGATCAAGGTTCCAATGGAGAAGGAGCCACCATAAAGGAAGTCATTATTTAGGACTATTTACAAATGCCAAGGTAAGTGTTTCAAAGCTGTTATAGATTTTAGTAGTACTGATAATTTAGTTGTTGTTGAGATGGTAGAGAAACTAAATTTGAAGAGATTACCTCATCCCACACCATATAAAGTCTCATGATTGAATAAGGGGCAACAAGTACTAGTCAATGAACAATGTTGGGTAGAGGTTCAAATAGGAAAGTATAAATACAAGGTGTTATGTGATATCATCCCTATGGATGTATGCCATGTGTTATTTGGTAGGCCTTGGAAATATGATAGAAAAAAAATGCATGATGGTAGGAAGAATGTCTATGTTTTAGAGAAGGATGGAGTTACCTATACCTTAGCACCTTTGAAAGAGGAAGATAAAGACCAAAAGGTTGTATCAAGTGTGATATTAATGGGTGAAAAAGAGTTTCTAAAGACAATGGAAGAGGAAGAGATAGGTTGTGCAGTGATGATCAGACCTAGGACTGTCATAACAGTAGCTAGAATTGATGAGTTACAATGGGAGATTCAAGACATGTTGAAGGGTTACGTAGATATAGTTGTTAATGAACTTCCTAACTCCTTGCCTCTAATGAGAGATATTAATCACCATATAGAATTTATACCAAGGGATAGTCTACCAAAAAAAGCAGCCTAAGATAACACCCCATCAAAATGAAGAATGTAAGATATCTTTAAAGAAAATGATGATGTCAACAAAAGTGATACAAAGAAACTTATTTGGAAGGTTAAAAATTATAGGAACTTGGATGCTAAAAGCAACAAGATTGATATGAAGAAAATTGCAGATTTGAATGAGCAATGCCTGATGAAGAAAGGAAATTCAGAGCAACAGCATTTTCAAACTAAGTTGAAGATAGAAGATGGAAAATTAAAATAGTTCAAACTACCAATGGAGAAGCAAATGAAAATTGCAAATGACAGTGATTTTGATACTAAAAGTAAAAAGGTTGGTACGAAAGAAATTGATGAGAGTGAGTTAGAGAAGAACACAAGTAGAGTGTCATCCAAAAGGTGTAAAATGATGTCAAATACAAGTCACATTAAGTGGGTTGAGTGCCTACAAAGCTACACTTTCACAAGCACACACAAGAAGGGGAAAAGTAATAAGGTAGTTGATGTTTTGAGAAGAAGAGCATTAATGGTGCAATAAATTTAGTTTAAAAATTTTGGTATTGAAGCACTCAAGGAGTTGTACAAGGATGGGGAGGATTTCAAAGAATTTTATGAGGTTTGTAAGCAGCCTATTAGCACTAACAAGGAGAAATGGATAGATTGTCTTATACAAGGTGGTTTATTTTTTAAGGGAGCACAACATTGTGTGACAAAATGTCCTATGAAAAGTGAAAAGGATGAACAATATGCAATTTCCATGCAAGAGATTCATCAATGAGTGAAAGAGCAGCTCCAAGCTAGTGTGGAAAAATACAAGAAAAAGGAAAATTTGAAGAGAAGCAAGGTTAGTTTTAAGGTTGGAGATCTTGTCTTACAACATCTCAGGAAGAATAGTGGAGTAGGATTCTCACCAATTTTCATTGTTTCTAACTTATACCCTTACAAAGGGGATGTCATTTTTTATTAAGGAGCAGGTCTACAAAAGATATCAGATGTTGATTGGATAAAGGATTTACCACCCACCAAACCAATAGAGTTAGAGTGCATTCTTGACACAAAAGAGAGCAAGAAGACCAAATGAAAGCAATACTTCTCATATTTGGTCAAGTGGAAAGGAATCCCAAATAATGATGCCACATGGATGACATAGTTAGATATTCTTAAGCATGGAATGACTATTAATGTAGACCTCCTCTCAGGTGAAACTTGGGTTTCTTTTTCTTTTCCTTGGGAGTATGATGCAGGAGCATCACTCTCATGATATTTTTATGTTTATTTTGATGTTAGGAGTATTATTTGAGTTGGTGAAGGTCTTAGTAGGTCCATTGGGATCATGTCTAATGGTTTGGGTAGCTTCAATAGACGTAGGAATTCAAATATTGATTTTCCCAAATGCCAACTTTAATTTCTAGGGTTTTTTTGGCTTGTTGCAAGATTGGGGTTTGTTCCTTAGCTCTTTTTTTTGGTTTTCTGAGTTTAATAAGGTCTTAGAAGACGATGACTAACCTTGTAAGGTCACTTTATATGTTTCTTTTAGTTTAGGTTGTGTAAAAGTGCATATTTTGCAAGTGCTAAAAAGGACATTGGGACTTTAGGTTTTGATGAAAAGCAAGTAATTTTGAATGTAACTATTATTGATCATCATTCACATTGAATCAATGAAGAAGAGTGCTCCAATAAATGGTTGAAGGAGATTTTTGATGAAAATGTCTCTATTTCTTCATAATTTTTGACATATTTTTGTAGTTTCAGTCTGAAAACAATTTTGTATGGCCTTGTATGGTGCCATGTCAGATCTAGGGTTTCCAACAAGAAAAAAAATCATAACTTTTGTTTCCACTATTAAAAATTCTTAAAAATTGGTGAATCCCTTCCTTTCATGAGGTTTTGAGCAAGATATAGCAAAATTACTATTGACTACTTTGTTGTTGATCTAGGGTTTCCAATGATTGAACAAAAAAAAAAATTGCTTCCACCGTTGAAAATTCTTGAAACTTAGTGAAATCCTTCCTTAGGTTGGTGCCCAAGTTCCCACCAAAGGAAAATTCCTAATTCAATCATATGAGTGAGTTGTGTAGATCTGTTTGTATGCATTGTCCTTAAAACTGTCAAAAAACCTAAGTGTCCTTGGGGTTTTAATGGAAAACATGTTTCATGAGTTTTACATAGCAAAGTAAGAGTTGATCGAACCCTCTGGAGTGTATTAAAGGTGCAAGATGTCTAATAGGCATAACAATGGGTGTTGTTGCAATAAATACCCAATTAGGACATTGTTGAGGGTTTGAACCTAGAGAGGAAAGTTTGGAAAAATCTTGCAAGATAGGGTTAGAAAACATTTTTAGATGAGTCATTAGAGATTGAGACACATTGTTCTTGTAATTGTTTATCCTCTATATCATATTATTATATTAAATTTTACTATTAAAGTATACTTAAAATAAAAAGTAAATTAATTAAAGGTAAGTTTAATAGTATTAAGCCAAGAAGCATAACCTACAGTGGTAGCACAGAGAAAAATGTGAGTATGTTAATAAAATAAAATATATATATATTAAAATATATTAAATGTCAACATCTATTAAATTAATAATAATGAAAGGATATAAGAAAAATAAATAGTCGACAAATATAAATTTAAAAAACATGAATCGGTGCCCACAAAAGAGATTTATATAAATGGAAAGAGGAAGAAGAAAGGACAAAATAATTAAGCATTCTCAAAAAAAATACAAACTACAAGGTGCAACAGTTATAAATTTTAGGAATTATGAGGTGCAACAAATAAATTTTACGAATTATGAAGTGGAGTCAGGAAAAGGAATTAATAAATTTTATGAATTGAGAGGTGGAGCAATTATTTCAGCAAAAATTTGCAAAACATTACAAGTATGTGCATTTAATTTTTACTTTCTATCATTTGCCATTTTTTTAAATGTATGTGCATTTAATTTTTACTTTCTAAAATAAATAAAATAATATTTACTTTTTAAAATTTGTATATATTTTTTTTAAAATAAAGGTAAAAGTTTAGTGCGTAAATCATAAATAAATTTTTTTAAAATTATTTGTTAGAAAAAGGTTTCCATATATTTTATTTTTGAATTATTTTTTAAAGACAAAAAGAAGACTAAATTATTAATTATTAGTTATAAATAAAAAAGTTAATTTTAAACTTAATACATAAATAAAATTTAATAAAAATATTTGTTAGAAAAGGGTATCCATATATTTTACTTTTGAATTATTTTTTAAAGACAAAAAGAGGATTAAATTATTAATTATTAGTTATAAATAAATAAGTTTTATGAATTAATATGTATTAATTTTGTGATATATTTTTTTATAAAATTAGTGTATAATTTTATAAAAAAACATATCATATTTATAAAATTAGTGTATAATAAAATCTCTCATATTTATAACACTTATTTAATTTATATTTTATTTTTGAATAGTTTTTTTAAAGACACTCATTGTTTTATTAAGAGGTTTAAATAATATGTTATCTATTATAAATAAATAAAATTTATTAATTAATTTTTCATATTATAAATTAAATTATAAGTTATATATTAATTATATTATAAATAAATAAGATTTTGTCATTTAATTTGTGTTAATTTTGTGACATAATTGTTAGGATAATTTGTATTAATTTTTTAGCATAATTTTTTTTGATTAAATTTATTATATAATTGTTTAGGATGTCTCGTCTAAGATTAAATTTTGAAAATGAAGAACAACCAAGAGAACATCGAAGAGAATAAGCTCAAAATTACATGAGATAGCGGCATGAACAAATGAATAATGCACAAAGAGAGGAAGTAAGAAATCATTGAAACCAAAATGATAGAGAAAGACATGTTAAACATAGGGCAAATATGACAATTGAAGAGATTGAAGCAAAAATGAGACAACGTGCAAATGAGATGAGAATACATCGTGTGTGAACATCTCAAGAGGAGAAATATATATATTAAGAAGAAGATTACAAATAGATGAGAATTTATTCCAATTTAATGAGATAGAAAGACAACAAATACAAGTACGCAATCATGAATTAGTTGAAAGGAATTTTCAATCTCATGGGAATACAGAGGGTAAATCTGAAGGAATGAATTCAATTACAATAGATCATGTGTTACAAACACCAGATAATAGACTTCAAGATGCAATGAATGTTGAAACTAAAAATCATGTAGAAAATAATATTTCATGGGAGGTGTTAAACTCTCAATTGAGAAGATGAAGACGACTACAAAGAACACAAAATGGTAGAGATCTAGGTACACACAATAACAATAGAAATGTGTAAATTGATTTGAAATATTTGCAAATGATATTTTGACATGGTCTAGATAAACTTTCTTTACCAAGCATGTGTTACATTTTTCAAGAAAGTTACCCTACAATGAAGGTTGTATGAGTTCCTGAGGAACTAATTTTCAATAGATTTCAACAAGAGAAACATGAACATCGATTTTTGACATTAAATAATATGAATCCTGGTCCACAACCACCAGAACTTGCAAACTTAACACAAATTGAGGAAGTGTTGATAGCACATGTAAATCTAATGCTTCAAGTCACACATGCAACTGGAGATCAATAAAAATATAAAGGACATACCATAAGTCTTCCACAAGAAGTAAGAGAAATAGCTAAAATTTTACCACATTGAATAAAATATTTACCAATTATTGTTGTTCGAAGGACTTACCAACATGGAACAAATTACAATTTTACAATCAATAGAGAGAGGGTGGACAAAGCACTGAAATATAAGATAGAACATGATAAGTTCTATAGAGATGTGCAAATTGATGAAAATTCTCTTAGTGAACTTACATGCAATTCAAATGAAAACATTTTTGATAAATTGAACTATGTTCATATGGAGTTTGATTTAGATGAAAATGAATATGTATTTATGGGTCTAGTGATAGAGATGGATAAAGGAAACATTATTGATCACACTACATCAATGGCATCAAAACCACCAAATGTTCAAAGAGAGATGGAACTAATCCATGCATGGGTAAATAACCCTAATCTAGATCTTAGATCCCTAATTGATTGGCCAGGAATTGGAACATCTCCAATAAACGAGTATATCACTGAAGGATTACTTGATATGGCTTTTCCAACACTATTTATGAATGGATGATGTGATTGGCTAGAACCATGAATAAGGAGTTTCCATCTACATGAATTTGTTAAGAATTTATTTTGATATCAAGATCATCGCTTTGGAAAACACCCTTGATTTAGATATCATGAATACCCCTCCTCTGTTTAGACTTAGTATTTTCTGTGCTTTAGTTGATACTATGATGATACTATTATTGTTTGATTTGGTTGGTTAGATGTTTGATGATGTTGTTATTTCTTTAGTGGACATGATTATTTCATATGACATTATGGTTGGTTATATTAGTTGATTTTTCAGAATTATGATATGATGCAGTGATTTAATTAAATATATTATGTGATGATTGTTAGTTAGTTTAATTTATTGGTTATATTATAATTGTTAGAATAAGGTGATGAAGGACAATATAGCATCACTCGTTCGAGTGCCCTGTTATGTTGCGATTCCTTCTCACAATGCAGTGCTTTAATTTAATGCTTCGATTTTATATATATATATGTATGCACAATGCGACTTCATCTGTCTGCGGAACTACTAATTTAAGTCTGATTCCACTGTGTTAGGGACGAGGCGAGCACCTATATATGGTTAAATTTGAAACAGAGGTGACGATGAAGTCATCCCGTCCCATGATGTCAGATCGTCTCGTTGTTTGGTATTGTTCATTTTTGTGTAATTGTCGTCATTTGTGTTTTGTGTTATGTGTTTTGGTCGTATTTTATTTAAGGTGGCATTTTATAAGTTATGATTTATTTTATTTAAGTGATTGAAATAATTGTTTATTTTAATGTTAGATTAAATTCTATTTAAATATGTAAATGATTTAATTATTTTTGAAAATTCATGTGTTTCAATTAAATGATAATTAAATATTAAATGTGTTTTAATTATTTTAATCAATTGTCTGGTGGAGGATAATTATTAGAATAATTTATTTAAATTAAATAGATAATGTGATGTGCAAGTAAAGTGGTAAAAATAGAAATTAAAACAATAAAATAGATAAAAGACTAAAAAAGTTGTGAGAACGAATAAGAATACAGATCAGAGTAAAAGCTTGCTTTTAAAGAATTATTTATTTTATTTTTGTTTTTTGGAGAGTTTTTGAAAAAGAATGGACAATATCTTTTATTTAATTAGGAAAATTGTAAGTTTTCACACACAAAGGATTATTGTATCAGAGGTTGCACAAGATATTGGCTATGTATTTTTGAATCTGAGAAAGAGATTCTTCAACTTTTTTTTCTATATTGTGAGAAGAGTTTTAGAAAGGAACTGGGGATCTACTGGTGTTGATTTGGAGAAGTCTTTGGAGAAGATTTTGAAGCCAGAACGAGTAGCTTTGCATAGTGACCATCGGATTCAGGCAGTCAACATCAGATTTTCAAGGAGGTAGGATTCCAGGTTCCACCCTCTTTCTCTCTTTGTTTGTTTTTTCTAAATCTACAAGAAAACGAATAGGAATGTGTGAGACAATCTTGCTTGTAAAAGAATAGTTTCTAAAAGTTAGAAAAATAGAAGTTGTCTGTGGGAAAACACTTTAAAGATGTATATGATAACAAATTTTATCATCATCCCCAATTTGTTTATAGTTTATTATCTGAAACAAATAAAGTGTGACTTTATACTCTAACATATATGTATAAATATCTGTATATTTAGATTATACTATGCTTACATCTGAATGAGAACCTGTACACTTAAAAGGTATCAGTTTTGTGAAAATATAGATGTAAATAGAAAACATATCTACATTATTAGTACCAAATATATTTCTATGTTTATATATGATTTATTAATTTGGTTATTACTGTGCAAAGAAAATAAATAAAAGAGTTTTAGATTTATTTATTTTCTTTGGGTTTCGAGCCGAACCAGTATATGGTCGACCGTCCTGCTTTGACATAGATTTATATAAAAAAAATTTGTCATTCCGTACCTTTTACTCGAATATTGTCCACTTATATATATGGATATAAACGCATATTCATTTTTTTTATATAAAAATTTTTATTGTTAAAGCTTATATGAAATGGTATTCTTCTTTATTCGGTTCGTTACGTACCCAGACCAATTGTAATGATAAAATAAAAATTTTGCATTGTGTGTGTTCTGGGTTTTGCATCTGGTTACATATCATATGATGAATATGATTATGAGACATCGTGTACAAAACTCATATGTCATGTTTGTCAAAAAGAGCTTTCAGGATATGCCAATCACAATCAATGAGTTATGAGAGCATATGGAAAATTTCCCTCACTCACATCTTGTTGATTGTTTGATGTGTTTTGGTACTACACTAAGGGGTACAAGAGCTTATTGGGAAAAATGTCGAGTTGAATTAACTAACATCTTGCATCAAATTGGAACACCAACTATTTTCTTTACTCTAAGTGTAGTTGATAGGTATTGGCTAGGTTTGCATACACTAATGCTAGGAACACAACTAGCTAATCCACAAGAAGCACAAAACTAGCAATGACAAAACATTATTGCCTATCCACATATTGTGGCATATTACATGCACCTAAGATATACATTGTTTCGAAGGGAAAAAATGTAAAAGGGAATGAAAGTAAAAGATTATTAGTTAAGATATGAATGGAAGCATAGAGGATCACCACATGTGCATGGATTTATATGGTTAGAGGGAGAACCAAATATAGACAACCTGAACTTGGGAAATGATCATGAAATAAAAAAATGCACAAAAATATTTTGATTCTATTATTCATGTGTGGAATCCACGAGGAAATCCACATCAATGAAACATACAGGTATGATTTTACTTCTCAATTATATATATTTTTCAAAATATATTATACTTAAAAGTATTGTATGTTAACTAACAAAATATGTTTTATCATCAATGATAGGTCTTATAAAACTTTACACAACATCCATGCCTTTGAAATACAAAACAATTGAGCCAGATAGACTTGGAATGTGACCATGAAGAGTTACTAAATTGTGTTGAACGTCATACAATATGTAAAGAAGGTGCTTGTCTTCATAAAAAAAGAGGAAGGATGGTTTGTAGGTAAGTTCATATATTCAAATATTTTTTATCAACAATTAAAATGTGAGCCTCCTCTCTGCCTCGATGGTTGTTATGTAATGGGTATTGGCCCTTCAGGTTTATCTATTCAAAACAATTAAAATGATTATATAAACTAACAAATGAACTTTTGTTTTTACAATGCACCATGGCCATTACATCTAGTGGATCAAAATTATATGGAGAGAGTCTTCTGAGTAAAGTTGGAGATTTGAGCACGGTATTCTGAAGAGGAGGCTTCGAAGCAGGAACAACTTTTGCGAAATGACTGTTGGAATCAAACAAGCTTCATCAAAATATCAGCAGCGTAGGACTCCAGGTTCATCTACTTCTTCTCTGGTCTTCTGATTCAAAGAAAATATAAGTATAAATAGATTAATCGGTGAAAGAAAAAGAAAGCCTTTGAGAGTAGAAATTATTTAATAGTAAATTTATTGAAAGAATTAATTTGGGTGTTTATGAATATTGCTCCACGATTATTCGTTTAATTTAACTTTGAGAGAATATTGTTTGGGTTTGTGAAAATAAACCTTGTATCTGTAAATTGAATCTTTTGGAAAAAAGTTAGTTTTCCCTCTCAGAACATTTGTTCTGGTTTCTTATTAAATATATGTATATCTTGTAAAAATATATATATACTTACATTATGTCTTTTATTTTATTTTTACTTGTGACGGATATATTGTTCATATGGACTTAAAAGAAAATTTATCTATATATATAAATATATATATAAGAAATACAAATTTATATTCTGTGCATTGAATCTTATTTGAAATTGTGGTTCGAAAAATCGGAATCATGGCTGAAGTCTTGTCGACATCCGTACCAGAGAAAGGACGGAGTTAATTTTTTTAAACGAAAGAAATTTATAAAAAAAAATAGATATATAAATAAAATAAAATAAATGAAATCATAAATCATTGTATGGGTTGAAGGGAGGGACAGCGCACGCTGTACCCTTCCCTTCGCCCCCCCTGCGCCAGCCTGTGACTGCCACGGCAGTCCGTGGACTGCTGTGCGCAGTCACATGGACGGCGACAGTGCCCTGGGTACGGGCCAAAAACTTTATTGTGTAATGTTTATTTTTATTTTATTTTTATATTTTCATTTTTTTTGTTTGATAATCTTATACGGGTGTGGCTTTATTTATAACTAGCTATATATATATTATTTTAACTCGAAAATTTAGGATATAAATTAGTGGAATTTCTTTGTAATTTATGTTTTATATTTTAGAATGAAATAATGGTTTTTTTTTTTTATGTGTAAATATTTCTAAATGTTAATTGCTCAAAAATGTTAGTGTAAGATAGGTATAAATGTATATTGTAAATATATATATATCTCATTTTTTTAATTTGATCAAATATTTGTGTATTGTAAATATATATATATATTTACATAATTATAAAAAGGATATATTGAAATCATTTCTTTGTGGGTGAAAGTGGAAATTTAAATGATTAAGTAAACATTAATGAAAAAGCTAGGTGGAACCGTCTTGGCAATGTAAGCATGTCCACCCTTATTCTAGATTTGGCTACATTGTAAATTTAGTATGTATTCCTTGATTCCATTATTGGTCCAAGTCGTTTGTGCTTAGTAATAGGGATGGTTAGTGATTTGAGAATTGTTTAGGAAATTTTGTACAACCGTTATGTCATTCTTTGTTGATTTTATAATTGTTTAGGTTATTGTGTTCTTGTTTAGTTATGGAATTGATGAAATAAGGAATTAAGATTACTTTTGTAAATCAAAAATAAATGTGGACTATTTTAGTATAAATGTCATTATGGTAGTCCTTGCAATTGTGGTGTTATGTGACTTTAGGTGACATATGAGGAGTTTATGTGTGACGTAAATGATCTCTTATTATGTGGAAGTCAAATGGTGAACCAAGAAATAAATAAATAGAATATAATTGTTTTTTTTTTTTAAATCTTCATGACTAATGCTTGGATTGTATTCATACTTACCCAGACAATTGAATGATTGATTTTGATCAACTTACATTTAGATAAATGAGAAGGCCAATGCAAGTAAATGAATTTAGACAATTTCTTGAATGATTATTTTTCCTTGCATTCTTTTTACCATTGATTCATAAGTCCTTTATAGGGATAGTTACTTTTAAAACTCTTGTGAGTATGATTGACTTGATTGTTCGAGTGGTTTGGTCTTCCAATTGTGAATGCGAGTCGTTAATGGCTACTGTTGTTATGCCTTGTGACCTTTCTTTTGCAAGTATGAATAAATATTTGAGTAGGCTATTTTTATTTTTTTTATGCTTATCTAGTTCATCAGTCTTCGGCTTCACCTAAGTGGGTGGCAGCCGCCTAAGAAACTGTCTGGGGTGATGGACCCTAGAAAGGGTTGCATACCCACTCCTCTAGTATGTAATTTTGTATGGGTCACATAATGCTTATGCATAGAGGATTGAGGTTAGTGTGTATTTGTGGTGTTGTGTTACTTTTGTGTTGGGGTAGATTCCTCCTTGAAAGTCTTATGAGTGAACCCTTGGTTGGTCAGTCAATGAGTTGGAGCAGCTCAAGTTGTCGAACTACGGTGCCTCTGCGAATTATATACGTAGGCAAGGCCATCGAGTGATGAGCTCCCGAGGCATTAGGTCGGGCCCCTAGGACTGTTCTCCTGAGTCTTGTTTGAGATTTGTCGTTTATTTTCGATAACGTAAAAACTACCATTGATTTATATAGCTTCTCTTAGTGATCATGTGCTAACTATCTTTGATCTGATGTGTGTGCCAAGTCATGTAGACCTTGCAGGTATAGGCATTGGGAGCAAGGACTTGTCAATAAAATAGAATGTAAGAGGTATGTTAAGCTGACCTAAGTAAGTAGACTCTATTGCCAAAGTTAGTAATTCACTTCTATCTTTTCTTGTAGCTTGTGTGATCATTGAATATAGCTATAGGTAGTGAATTGTATTGTTTTAAAAAAAAAAAATTATTTGCTATGTGTGTGTTCTCTGGGGTTTGCATGACGGGCGTTACACAGATAGACTTGGAATGTGACCATGAAGAGTTACTAAATTGTGTTGAACGTCATACAATATGTAAAGAAGGTGCTTGTCTTCATAAAAAAAGAGGAAGGATGGTTTGTAGGTAAGTTCATATATTCAAATATTTTTTATCAACAATTAAAATGTGAGCCTCCTCTCTTTTGCCTCGATGGTTGTTATGTAATGGGTACTGGCCCTTCCAGTTTTATCTATTCAAAACAATTAAAATGTTTATATAAACTAACAAATGAACTTCTATTTTTAGGTACAATGCACCATGGCCATTACATCTAGTGGATCAAAATTATTTGAAGACCCGGCCATAGGAGATACAACATATGAACCTGCAAGAAATTTTGATTGAGTGTATACACATAATATCTTATTGGATATCATTCTTCTATTAAACTCTATTGATATAGCATGAAGATTATTTTTTTGGTTTAATGTGAAATGTCTCATTCAATATTTGCAAAGGATAAAAAATATTTTTTTCAAACACAATAAAAATATGCTAAAGTAATATTTTACATTTTGCACTGTGGATGCTACTAGCTTATATATCTTAAATGCATCTATCTAAAATACTTTGAGAGATAGTAGTCTCGAGGCGCCTATCTATTTTCGAGAACAATTAAACTATAGGCACCTTGACACTGATATCTCTCGACGTATTTTAGATAGATGTATTTAAGATATCTAAGCTAGTGTTATATTGTTGTAGTATATTTAAAAGTATATTATTTTTCTACAATATGATATCATGTTAGTTTAAGTTTTCCTAATATAAAATTATATTATATTTAAATTATTTTCTATGTATTTTTAGATTAGTTTATATTAAAATTTTAATTATTATTGTGAATAATAAACTTTATTTATTTATAACTTATTTAATATAAAATAACATAAAAAAATAGTATCTAATTTACATTTTATTTTAAATGTATATTATCATTTAATTTTATATAATAAATTTATATTTTCTTATACCTATTTTTTTTAGCATGATTATTATATAATTTTTATGTGTACATATTATCATTTTTGTTATAGTTACATTATATTATCACTTAGTTTTTATTTATTTTATTGAAATGTATTATTATATTAATTATACTATTGTAGTATACTTGAAATAAAAATCAATTTAATTAAAGGTAAGTTTAATATAACATTATATTCTAGTACTATATTTAACATTATATTATTTTTTTAGAATATGATATTATATTAGGTTAAGGTTTCCTAATATAATATTATATTATATTTAAATTATTATATATTTATATTTATATTAGTTTATATAAAATTGATTAGTGTGAATAGTAAATTTTATTTATGTAACATGTATTATTTAAAAAATAATAATACAAGGCTTTATTGAAAGTTATTTGTTTATATTCCAAGCACAAAAAAGAATGTATACATTAAACATCTGCTTTAGGATATGAAAATATGAGAATTAATATACATAAAAGATATACAATAAATATATGTAAGACATGGGGCGAAGGGCCTAGCTCGATTGGCTAAAGAATAATGTTGTAGGCAAGAGATCACAAGGTCTAGTCTCCCCTTCATTCTCATGGTACCAAAAGGCATGGCGTGCCGTCATCACCAATCACATGAAAAAAGTTTACCAAGTACACTATAGTGTATAGGGGGGCTACCTTACAATCTAAAAAAAATGTATGTAAGACATATTTACAAAAGAATATATATTTAGTTACATATATGAGAATTGATATATATAAAAGATATCTTAAGAGATATATGATGAAGAGAATACATAAGTATTTTAGAAAGTGTGTACATATGAGTTATTAATTGAAATGGAAACACTATACATGAGCCTAGTTTGAATATATTAGTTATCATTTAAAAATAGTAAAAATTATTCAATGATTTGGTTGGATGAACCTTGTTCATATTGGTCATCATAATATATATTTTTTAAAAATGAACAAATCCTACAAATTTGTATATGTTTTATGGAATTTCTATGCAATATCTTTCATTTGGTGTGTTTCTTCTTCTACGGCCACAATAAGGAAGTTTGCATCTTTGAGCTTTTCAATAATATTTTGAGAATCTTCAAAAATTTATTTTATTAATTTTTTGATTGGAGCTTCGACATACACATTTGACTCCATAGAATCATCTAAGATTATGATTATTGAAATTTTTATTGTATTCTGTAATTTATTTTGTTGAGCATCAATATTTTCCATGATCTAAAAGGGAAAAAAATGAAGTTAATATTCAGATGTTAGTAATATCTATTCCATATTGTTTGATATAGAGAAAAAATTTAAATACGTTTAAGACAATAATTTACTTAAACTTGAATTAAATAAATAATATTCATATAAATCAATTTTTATTAAGCAAATCAATGCTTACATACAATATTCATAACAAAGTTTAATAAGTTATTTTAATAAAATTATTATAATCTTATATTTAATAATTTTATAGTTATATATTTATCAATAATATATTACTTATTATCATTATTATACAATACTATTTGATGTAGACCTGGGAAGCTCAATCACAACCAAACTGACAACCTGCCTTTAAGAGGAATCTAACAATATTAAGTTGACCTCTTTGAACAATCTAAACAACCCTCAAAGCCTGACAATCATCAGAAACATGATTTCACACTTTCACTCCTTGAACCCTAGTAGTAGTGGTAACTCAGTTTTTTCCCAATAACTCAAATTTCCTACAAAACACTAGACAAAATCTTGATGGTTTTAGACACCCATTTTAGGTTTATTACACATATCTCAAAGACAGGTACAAATCCTTTGGACCAAATACCCAAAAACACCCTTTCTCGGCTGACCTAATTAGGCTAATTAGGCCTAATTTACAAAGCAACGTTCCTTTAATCTTATCTTGAAACCTTGGGGCAGCATTTCTTATGTTCCCAAACCTCCAAAACCATAACTAGATTCCTTTGGTATGGACTAATTCATGCCAAACCTAAAAACCCTTATTCTATGCACTATTCTTGAGGGTTTGTTAAATATGATACTTCCACAACCTCCCGGACCTCAAAACCAACTTGAACACAGTAAATTAGCCCTATACATTCCTACAAGTTCAAAAAAACAAGGCCTCCCATATAGATTCTACCAAACCCTAGGTCAAAACCCCTCCTTTACATGCATTTTCCTCACAAAACACACAGGAACAACAGGTTATTCTCCCTTACTTCCTTCTAAACACTATCTTCATGCATCCTACACTTTAACCAGACTCCATGGGGCCCCTTCCATGAGTTATAGTAACCATAGAAGATGTAAGGGCCCTTTAAACCATATTTTGTTCACAAAACCCTCAAAACAAGGTGTTCCGGCCTATCATAGAAAAATAAAGTTTTCTAACACAAATCACCACCAAATTCCTTCAAATTTGATATAAAACAAACCTAATACAAATATTCAAGTCATGGAAGATATTTCATATCAAAAACTGACTATATGTGTCTTTACAAATCTGAACAATGTGAGAAAACATAGAAAAATATATGAAAAATAGAGAATCTGTATTTGTCAGTCCTCTCCTTCAACAAAATAAAATTACAATAGATGAATTCAGGCCATTTAAAGGCTTCTTCAGGCTCAACCAATGACCAACCAACTTTACAACTGATTTTTGAATCCTTAATGACCATTGAGAAGCATAATTCCACCTTTTACATGTTTTGTTAGCATATACTACCATACATTGTAATGGTTATATCTTTTGACCCCCCTAATCACTTAAATACATTGAAAACACCTATTATGGTCTATTTAGACCTTAGGAAATTCTAACACATGACCTACTACACAAAAACACCCTAAACCTACTTAGACCCCTCCTTGTCTTCATTGACAATAACTTCACAAATGTGACCTTGTCTACAAAAATGAATCAATGAGACACCAAATGGTCTTTATAGACCTTATTAAAGCAAATAAGAAACTAAACCACTTTGTAACATTCCTAGACACATCAATTTCTCTAGTTGTGAGAGTAAGGTGTAGGTGCTCCTACACCATACACCCCCCTAGAAAGAATTCATGCCTCATGAATGGTCCTTGCCTCCATTGTCTCCAAGTTTCCCCAGTGTTGTAAGGGTCCACAAATTTTCTTCCCTGGTATATGCATGTTGGATCTACAACCTGCTCTACATATTGAACATGCTTGACTGTGGTTTCAATTGGAGTTGGACTCACTTTAGCATGTAGACCTGAAAGTGGTATTTCCTCTATTCTTTGAGGAAAACCAGATTGTATGCCTGTACAAACACCTAAAAGTGCAAACAAGTACTAGTATCCTTTTGATCTATCTTCCCCTTTGGTTTATCTCCATGCTCATTTCTATGTTTAAAACTCTACATACTCTATCCTTTTTCCTCTGTTATCAGACACTTTTTTTTATCAACACCTACCATCATTTTCTTATGATTACAATGCATGGTACTGACTGTACTGTCAGATCGTTGTGCCTTGGTATCTATAGAATCTCCATATTTGACAAGTGTACTTGGTACTAAAGGATAGATCATTGTTCCTACTAACACACTCTTACTCCAATTCACCCCCAACTCTCTTCTCATCACTATATCAAACTGCTTCATGGGCTTCACATTATTCTTCCTTCCCAACTGAACTTCATCCTTGTCAGACCTCTAACTCATCTTCTCAATAGATGCAACACCATTAGTTTCCACTATTTCAACACCATTTTGAGGTGTCTTTCCTAATGCCTTAACACCATAACTCTGCTCTGAAATAGAAAACAAGTGATTCTTACCATCCTCAAGTTTTATAGGTTCCTTTTTGCCAAAGATCACCACCTTAGCTTTGCCTTTTTCCTTATCTCTTCCCTACAAGGGAGTTAGCTTGAAACTTTGATTATCCTTCCAAATGGTGTAGGTGTTTTCCCAACCATCATACATAGACTTCCTATCAAATTTCCATGGCCTTCCCAAGAGCAGATGGAAACAATCCATTGGCAATATATCACATAGGACTCTATCCCTATACTCCCCAATTTGGAAATCCACGTAGGCTTGCTCATTTACCACTAAATTTTGGCTATCATTCACCCAAGAAACCTTGTAGGGTGCTATGTGAGGAATCTTTTCTAGACTCAACTTATCTACCATCTCCCTAGACACCATATTATCCTAAGAACCATAATCAATTACAACTTGACACACCTTACCTTTGCATTTACATGAGGTTCTAAAGAGACTCCTTCTTTGGCTCATGTCCTCCTCCTTAGGTGTTTGCAAAAATGTTCTCCTCATCATGAGTGTCTCTCCTACCTCTGGATCTGTGGGTCTTCTTGATGAACTAACACTCTCTTCTTCATCCCCTTGCACAAATTGGACTCTTTAATCACCTTTTCTTTCACTTCCACTTACAGAAGCACTAAACTTGTCAGGAAACTTGAAGGCAAGGTGACCAAACTCACCACATATATAGCATCTTCCTACAAATTCATTGTAATTTCTCCTTTTCCTAAATTTTTTCCTTCCACCTCTCCATCCTCCTCTTGCTTCAGGAGCTTGTTCTTTGTTCTTCTTAGCATCTTCATAGTCTTACTTAGGCTGCCTTGATGTTGAAGTGGTTCCTCTACCTCTTGATGCCTTCTCTTGTCTCCTCTTTAGTTTTTCTTATGCTCTCATGGCCATTTGAAAGTAGTGTTCAACTAATTTAGGTGCCAATAGGCTGATCTCATCCTGGATGTTATACCTCAATTCATTCAAGTACCTAGCAACCATTTCTTCCTCATCTTCTTCATGCTTAGTTCTTATGCTTAACTTATAAAATTATTTGGTATAAGATTGCACATCTAGTTCTTTTTGTCTAATATTTTGCAACTTCTTAAGTAACTGAACATTATAATCACAAGGAAGGAATTTACCTTTCAGTTTTGTCTTCATTTTTTACCAAGAAGTGATCTTTCTTTTCCCTTTCTTTTTCCTTTCTTCTTGCACAAAATTCCACCATACCAAATCATGTCCCTTCATTATTGTTTTAGCCTTCTTCACCTTGTGCTCTTCATCAACATCTTCACTATCAAATTAGTTTTCCAAAGCCCCTATCCAATCCAAGATCTCTTTACCATCAAGTTTTCCTCCATACATAGGCACATTTATTTTTCCATATCCATCCTTCTTCATAGCCTTCAAAAGCTTCATCATTCTCAAATCTTCTGGATTCATCTCCTCTTCTTCGCGAGGGGTCTCCTCCTCTTCATCAGAATCATTTTCATTCAAAAGAGTCCTACCTTTAGCTTTTATTGCAGCCATGTCTTGTTTCAGGGCTTCTATTTATTTGTCATGGTTGTCAATATTCCTTGCAATAGAATTCACCTTAGGAGGCATTTTGATTCCTCCAATTACCTTCTTCTTATCACACACAAACTTACACTTTCTTTCACAAGGGACCTACTCCCTTGCTCTGATACCACTCTGATGTAGACTTGGGAGGCTCAATCACAACCAAACTGACAACCTAACTTTAAGAGGCATATAACAAGATTAAGTTGACCTATTTGAACAATCTAAACAATCCTCAAAGCCTGAAAATCATCAAAAACATGATTTCACACTTTCACTCCTTGAACCCAGGTAGTAGTGGAAACTCAATTTTTTCCCAATAACTCAAATGTCCTCCAAAACACTAGAAAAAATATTGATGGTTTTCGACACCCATTTTAGGTTTATTACACATATCTAAAAGACAAGTACAAGTAATTTGGACCAAATACCTAAAAACACCCTTTCTAGGCTGACCTAATTAGGTTGATTAGGCCTAATTTACATAGCAATGTGTCTTTAATCTTATCACAAGCCCTTGAAACCTTGAGGAAGCATTTATTATGTTCCCAAACCTCCAAAACCACAACTAGATTCCTCTAGTATGGACTAATTCATGCCAAACCTGAAAACCCTTATTTTATGCACTATTCTTAAGGGTTTATTAAATATGATACTTCCACAACCTCCAGACCCTCAAAACCAACATGAACATAGTAAGTTATCCCTTTACATGCTTGCAAGTTCAAAACAAGGCCTCCCATATAGATTCACCAAACCCTAGGTCAAAACCCTCCTTTGCATGCATTTTCCTCACAAAACACACAGAACAATGTTCTTTCCCTACTTCCTTCTAAACACTCTAGTCATGCATCCTACACTTTAACTAAGACTCCATGGGGCCCCTACATGAGTTAAAGTAACCAATGGATGTAAGGCCCTTTAAACCATATTTGTTCACAAAACCCTCAAAAAGGTGTTTCGGGCTGTCATAGAAAAATAAAGTTTTCTAACACAAATCACCACCAAATTCCTTAAAATTTGATATAAAAAAAGATAATACAAATATTTGAGTCATGGAAGAGATTTCATATCAAAAACTGATTGTATATGTTCGTACAGATCTAAACAATGTGAGAAAACACATAAAAATATATGAAAAATAGATAGTCTTTATTTGCCAGTCCTCTCCTTCAACAACCAACATTACAATCAATGAATTCGGGCCATTTAAACACTTCTTCAGGCTCAACCAATGACCAACCAAATTTACAACTAATTTTTGAATCCTTAATGACCGTTGGGAAGCATAATTACACCTTTTACATGTTTTGTTAACATATACTACCATACATTGTAATGGTTATTATCTTTTGACCCCCCAATCACTTAAATACATTGAAAATGCCTATGATGGTCTATTTACCTTATAGGAAATTCTAACACATGACCTACTTAGACCCCTCCTTGTCTTCATTGACAATACTTCACAAATGTGACCTTGTCTACAAAAATGAATCAATGATACACCAAATGGTCTTTATAGACCTTATTAAATAAAATAAGCAAAAAAACCACTTTGTAACCTCCTAGATACATCAATTGCTCTAGTTGTGAGAGTAAGGTGTAGGTGCTCTACACTATTACATATTATATTATATTATATTATTATACAATACTATTATATTATTACTATTATACTCAACATTATTATTTTTTTACAAAATATTATTATTTTGTTTTTATAAAATATTATTATTTTTATACAAATCATTGCCTTAGAAGGAAACACTCCTTCCATTAATACCAATTCACAAAATTACATCAAGAGGAACAAAGGCACACATTCACTGCATGTGCACTACAATGGTGTCCATGCTTGTTCCAACAACGCAAAGCCAATTTATCAAAGACCTAGACAAATTGTTAGCAGTTACACTATTGTAGCCTTCGACTCCTTATGAGTGTGAGCCACAACTACAGCCCCGAAAATGAAGCCTCCAGAAAGCCACTCTACCCAGGAACCAATTGACTTCATAGTCAACTCGACATGAACATCCACCAATATTTCAAGCAATCCAATGAACCAAATTTCCTAATGCAAATCCTAAAGGGAGAGGAAAACCAACATAGCATGGCTTTGCCAACTACGTCTACAAGAAGGCACTAGTGCCATGTTGAACCGCCACCTTGAACCTGCCTTTCCAGGAAACCATATAAGAATGATTATGCGAATCCATCCAAGAATAGCATGGCAGAACTACGACCCATTGTCTTTCTCCACATTGGCCACTCTTGCCAGTCCTTGCTAGATTCCTAGCCAATTTGAGAAAACTGCTTCAACTTTTTTAAAAATGGCCTCCTTGGAGAGTAAATTTTCCACCCCATTTGCTTTGTAGAAGATGTGAGAGTTTGTAGTCATGCAAATAATCTAGGAGGAAGTTTATTTTTTAGACCCAGAGATTGAGACGCCAATTTGGAGCCTAATTTGACAAGACTGTCCTGATCATGATTTGGGAGTCACCCTCAATGTCCAGATGTTTCATGTCATTGTCAACGCAGAATTTCATGCCTTCATATAGGGCTGCACACTCAACTTCCATGTTATTCACCTTTGGTAACCTATTGGAGGTATCTCACACCACTTTTCATTCCTCATTTTTTTATGATGAAGCCTACCCCAGAGGGACTTAAATTCCCCCTGGATGCTCCGTCAAAATTTAATTTCAACCTCCCTTTGGGGGGAAGAAGCTACTTCAACTTCCCCCAGATGGATTTACTTCTTAGCAAGGAGCCCTTAGGAGGGTCTAACGTAGGCCATTTCCTAATCATCCTCTAATCCTAGGATGAGAAAAAATTGTAGTGCTTTCCTCTGGACACTAAATTGAAATGTTCACACACACTAGCCTCGATCTTTGTCAGGATGCCACCCAACTCTATTTGTGAGTCCTTGAAGATGTGAGCATTTTATTCTTTCCAAAGTTTCTAGATTATTATGGCTAGCACGTCTGACCATAGTCCCACCAAGGTAGATCCTTTCCCTATTATCGGCCATGATTGAAAGACTTCTAGAAGGTTCTTCAGAAGAGGACCGAACCATTCTAGTTAGGCGATGAAGAAGGACCAGCAAGCTTATGCCAACTTGCATTGAAGAAGAAGGTGATAGGTTGATTCCTTGTTGTTCCTACAAAGTGAACACCAATGAGGCCCCACTATACCAATCCTTTGGAATCATTCACCAGTTAGAATCTTTGATTGAAGAGTTGTCCATGAAAACGTACCCGCCTTCAGAAGGACATGATTTCCCCAACACAAGTTGATAAGCCAAGATACCGAAGATACTTCCAACCTTTGAATTTCATAGCCCACATGCAGGGAGTATCCCCTGAGCTAGATATGCACCATTTGACCTCATTCAATTCCCATGTGAAGAGGATTTGTCTTTTGTTTAATTCACCTTGTAGAATAGAATTATGTTCTTTGCTCAAGCAATGAATCTCCTTACATGAGAATTTGATCCTCCCTTTGATGTGTCATATATTGGCATACTCTCTTACCTATAAAGCCAAAGAGATCAATAGCCTTTTGTATTACTTCCTCAAGGATGGGAAGGTTTTCTAGCGGTTCATGACCATTCCAAGAGTCATGCCAAAACAAGGCTCTACTCTCATCATGCACCAACTAGTAAATGTGTACCATGATGATTGGTTTGTAATGCAGAATGAAATTCCATACTACCAAGCCATGCTACGGATTGGCTACTATTAGAATCCTATGAGAATCAAGGGAATGTAGGTGCTTATCCTTTAATACTTTGCACCAAGTATCCTTTTGACACCTGTACATCTTCCATACAAGCTTGGCACCTAAAGCCTCGTTTTGCATCAAAGGATCTTTCACCCCTACACCACCTTGACCCTTTGACTTGGTCACCGTGCTCCAACCAATTAGAGGATTCCTCTTTTTTTTTTGAGACTCGTCCCAAAGTAGGTTTCATTGACATCTAATCAGTTGATACACCACCTTCTTTGGCATATGAAAGCAAGAGAGGACATAGATGGAAATTATGGCAATGACTGTTTTGATCATTTTCAACCTTCCCACTAGGGTGAGCCACCTTCCCTTCTAGCTTGATGACCTACTACTACATTTTCCCATTGTTGCTTCCCATAAGGAGGATTTGGATTGCCCAAGAAAAAGTGGCACCCCTAAATACTTTGATGGAAAAAACCCAATATTGAAACCCAAATCTAAAGAAATTATGCATTGTACTTCTTTCCTTAAATTGAAAAAGAAAATGAGTGATTGTTCTTTGTTAACTATTTTTCCTACTTCAACCTCTAACTTGAAAATTACCTCTTTTAGCACTGCTAACTCTTCCTTGGATGCGCTCTTGAAGAGGATCATGTCGTTGGAAAATAATTGATGAGATAGGGTTGGGATTGATTATGCCACCTTAATCCCTTTCCAAATCCCTACACTTTGAAGCTTGGATATATAGCAACTCAGGGCTTCTGTCATTAGTACAAAAAGAAAGGGTGAAATGGGGTTGCCTTGGTGGATCCCCCTCACACCACTAAAAAATCCACAAGGGTATCCATTTATGAGCACTGAATATCTAGGTGAAGATATGTAGGAAAAGAACTAGTTTAACCACTTGGCTCCAAAGCCCATCCACTCCATCGCCTTTAGAAAAAAGATCCAACACACCCTGTCATAGGCCTTGCTCAAATCCAACTTTATTATCAATCCTTTGGTTTTTGATTGCTTAGAGAGTGGCACACTTTGTGGGTTACTATCACACCATCCAATATGTTTCTTTTTGAAATGAAGCATGTCTACTCTTTGGATATTATGACTGGAAGTAGCGATTTCAATCTATTTTCCATCACCTTCGTCACAATTTTGCATATGGTATTACATAACGAGATGGACCTATAATCCAAGAAGGATTCATAATCTTCTTCTTTTTGGATGAAAGCAATGTTTATTTTATTAAAGTATTTGAGCATAATCATCCTTCACCTTGATTCCTCCACCACCCCTAGGATATCCCTGCCAATGAAGTCCCGACATTCTTGGTAGAACAAGGCGTTGAATCCTTCTAGCCCTAGTGCCTTCTTAGGCTTCAATTGAAAGGTTATTTCTTTGACATCCTCCAGAGATACTTTTTCAACAAGCCTAGTATTCATATCTTTTGTTATGACTTTTTCAATGCCTTCCAGAAGGCTACAATCTAGCCAATCTACCTCCCCTATACCTCCTAAGAGGTTTTCAAAATGACTTACACTAGCACAATGGATTTCTACCTCATCCAATATACTTTGACCCTAAGAATCTTTAATTTGCATGATCTTGATGATGCTCCTTTTGATCCTTGTGGAGTAATGAAAAAAAT